>JAVDPK010002991.1:445355-457038 GCA_034780415.1 Cichlasoma orientale
ATAACTTCTGATTTGTAGGAATCTATATAGATCACTTTGGGGTAGGTCAAACTCATCTCGAAGTTGTGTAAATGATTATGAGCCCGTTCTTAAACTATTTTTGGCATTATGCATTATCTCACAAAGGTCACATCTTAAACCTGATCAGCGATCAAGCCTAATTAACGTGCTGTAACTGACCTGAAGACACACTCGAGGCCCCTCTGGCTTTGTGAAGTCTTGCTTTTCCTGCGTTTTCTCACGAGGATGTGGAAACTGGATACGAGTCTAAGGAAACAACACAACCAATATCCTGTGCATGAGAGTAGTTTTCCTAGAAAACAAGAGAAACTTGGAGAGGGATGGAGAGGCTTCATGAATTGGATGCATTATGAAAGTGAAATGAGAGGCGGTTATTTATATGAACTTGTGATGAATTATTACTCAAGTATATTTCAGGCTGTTCTAGTGGCCTCTTTGGCAGGGTTCTTCCTATTCTGACAGACACAACACTCAGTTACTTTATCAGGGGACTGGTCCTTTTATCACACTTTGACCCATTTAGAAGTTTTTTGACAAGCTGTTGCCTATTATGATTTGGCACAACGCCTCGTGGTGCAGAGGTGTGGATGTGAAGGTTAGATATGCTGCTCACCTCGGCACTTGGCTTCATCTCATTCTGACAGCTCCTTCATGGCTTCCTCCTTTCTTTTCTGTCGTACTACCCTTTCCTTGCCATCTGTCCATCCCTTCCTTTCTCTGCAGTGCACTTTAGTCTCTCATCATCTCCCATCCCCCTTCCAATCACCCTGCCACCCAGATGTGAATGCATTTATAATGTGGAACACGTGCACTCCATGTTGATCTCTCTCACCCCCTCTTCTCTTCAGTGGCTACTGTGGCAGACCCGTGTGTGTGTGTGTGTGTGTGTGTGTGTGTGTGTCAGCGCGTGCCAGACGTGAGCATACGGGGTGCCATCGTGCCAACATATGCCAGGGGGATTTAGCATGCCAGTCTTGGCGCATACGTGTGTGTGTGTGTGTGTGTGTGTGTGTGTGTGTGTGTGTGTGTGTGTTGCCAAGGCTGGGAATGCTGCTGTTTGCAGAGATAAGGGACTGTTTCCCCAGGTTTTTCTCTCTCCTCCTGTCGCGCTCTGTCTTTCTGCTCCATTGTGTATTGTACCCCTTTCTCTCTGTAACTAGCTGGAAACGTCATTTTCTTTCCATAATGGATGCTTTTTATTTATTTAATTTTTGTTTTGGCGCTACAACATAGAAGAGCTGAGAGTAATTGCCCCGTTGAAAGTATTCGGCTTATTTGCAGGCATGGATAAACCAGATGTCTGGTCTTGGTTGGGGAAAAAAAAAAGGGGGATTAGAACGACCCCTGCAAGCGTTTAGTCTGACTTGAGGTACCGCAGTGGCAGCATCGATACGTCGTTAAGTTGCGTCAAGGCATTTTAGTCGGATAAACTGAAGTGACATATCTGTAAGGCTGAGGGCAATCGTGGTGTCACCAGTTGATTTCTGGACTTGAGATTTTGATTTCCATAGCTGCATCCATAAACCGTACAGCAGTAAATGAGACACAGATACGTGCTAATCAAGCCTAACTAATGAAATGCTAAAATTTTACTCACCAGAATTAAACACATTTGTTTTGAGAGGTCCAGTTCAGTGACTTAGAGGTGAGGCTGTTGGCTACAGCTGCCTATGTCCTGCCAGTTAAACTGCAGATCCATATATATGTACATATAAATATTGAGTTATTCCTGGACTTGCTGCAACTCACGGCTCGGCTAAAAAGAAAAGGTGAGTGGATGTTTAAGTTTATTGCAGGGATGGAGTTGTACATCTTCAGGAGCACAAATAGAATACAGCACACTGATCAAACCGTGAGCCTGTACATGTATACACGTTTACTGTGTTTTTAATATCTGCAGAGCGGCTGAATGGTCTCAGCCGCTCTGCCTTTTTCTCATTCTCTCTTCAAAATTGTTGTAATAAAGATTGATTCGGTACCAGAGCAAACTGAACGTGCAGAGTTTAGTCAGCTGACATTGTTTATCTCTGCCACAGTGTGCTGGACATCTGGATCCCCCAACCATTCCATGCTGAGGTGCCGGCCGACTGGTGGGACAGCAAAGCTGACAAATCCCTGCTCATCGGCGTCTTCAAACACGGTAGCGTTTTCTCACACCGCGCGTACACACAAATCACACTCCCCGACGTGGTAGCCCTGAGTCACAGGCACCCAGATAACATGTCAGCACCTACAGACAAACTCCTGCGGCATCCGACACAGTGAGCGTCACAGAAGCAGTCACACACACTAACACTTGTGTTAAAAGTATTCCTCCCTCCCACTCCTGCTGCCACCAGTTGATTGGTGTTGCTATAGTGATAGCTATATGCTGCTGGCAGGCTCAGTGTGCTGTTGGGAGTATGATTGATGGCCGTTTTCGCCACTGGCCTTGTCTCTGTGTGTGTGTGTGTGTGTGTGTGTGTGTGTGTGTGTGTGTGTGTGTTGTCTTACAGTCTAGTCTGAGAGTTTGAATAAGAAAAACTCTTAACTGTGGAGCTTTCTTGTTTGGAGCCTCACTAATTGGCCAGTGGCCCAACTTTAGGTGCACACTGGGTGTGTGAGTGTTAGACTGATGAGGAAGAATTTAGCGCGTGTGTGTGTTGTGGATGGAGACCCTCATTCATATTAATTTGGCATAATTGTCATAATTTTTCCATCATTGCCACCTTCTATGATTCAATTAGGACACACACAAACTCACACACAGGAATACAAAAGGGCTCACCCATAGTTAATCATAATCCTCATTCACTCGGGAGGCCCTTTGAGGGGGGCTAACACATGCGCACGCACACACACTCTGAGGTCTGTATGCAGACACGCACACACGGCGGCACACAAAACAATGCTGCACACACAGGAAGAGTGATGGCCTATAAAGGCCCCAATGATTAACGTTTGGCTGCGGGCACAGGGCTGGGTGTGTGTGTGTGTGTGAGAGAGAGAGAGAGACAGAGATGGTTAGGAACAATGCGTGACATCTAATTGAAGTGTGATGGAGAGAAAGAAGGAAGGAGGGATAAGTGAAAGGTTAAAGAAGAGGCGGTGCGGTTGTTACTGCAAGCCTCCTCTTCACTCTCCTCCCTCCCACCCTCTTCTATTTCTTCCTCCTTCCCTTCTTCTCTATGCCCCCCTCTTCCTCCCCACCCCCACCTCACATGCTCTTCTGTATTTTCTTCTCATTCCTTCCATTTTTCTCACCCGTCTTTCTCTCTCTCCTTCCTGATGTGTCTCAGTAGGATCTGCACATTCTAATCTGTTCTGCCTGAATGGTCCTAACGGACAAACACGCACAGTTTCGCACACCCACTAGCTCACTTTCACAGACTCCATGACACACACACACACACACACACACACACACACACTTTTTCCTTTCCATCCTCCCTTGCTCCCTCTCTCCCCGTTTCTCCCTCTGACACAAATGAGCACCTGCAGGCTCACTTGGATAAGCACACACGTACACGCACAAGCAGAACATGGGCGAGTGTACGTACACAGAAACGTGCACACACAGACACAGACTGTCTTGTCAGCAGCTGGCTCCTGGGGTCTGCCCTTCTGCTGCTGTTTTTGTCTGTTCCTTCATTTAATATGGATGGGGTGAGTGCATGTGTGTGGCAGTCCGCCTGTCTAGTATTGAGCTAGAAAGCACAACTTCTTTTCACCCTTCTTTCGAGGAGTTTGCCCGTAGCTGGGTGTGTCTTGGCAGATAACCTTTCAGTCTCTCTTTACCGAATTTGAGTATTTAAATCCAGTCAGTGGGCTTCCACACCTGCAGGCGTGGATTTCTGTGTTTCTCATGCCTTTCTCTTCGTCTTCAGGCTATGAGAAGTACAACTCCATGCGTGCTGACCCCGCCCTGTGTTTCTTGGAGCGAGTGGGCATGCCAGACGCCAAAGCCATCGCTGCTGAGCAGAGGGGCTCTGACATGATGGCAGATGGTGCTGAGGGGTAAGAAAGCAGGCTTCACTGACCAGCAGCTCTTTACTCTCCTGTCCTTGTAGTATTGTCTGTTTTAGTCCCTATCTCTGTGTTTGATTAGTCACATTGTAATGCCTTTTGAAGTTTGTCCTATTTCCCACTCTGTTGTAACACTTAAGCTTCAAGTGGTGCTAAGAACTCCTGCAGGGTCTGGAAATAATCAGATTTAAAGCAACAAAGGAGCGAACCAGTCTTCCAGAAGGTGAATTCCTAAGTTTTCCCCGTAACTCTCAACAGTGAGGACGAGGATCCCGAGTACAAGCCACTGCGCATGCCCTTTAAAGACGACATGGACGACTTCACCAACTCGCCGCTGGATGACAAAGATGAGGGTGTGGAGGGAGAGAATGAAGGTAAAGTCCACGCAGAGACAGAGGGGAGGGGGTGAAAGGTGTTCATAAAGCAGAGTTGGTCAGTAGGTGTGTGAAAGTGTGAATGTCAAATGGAGATATCGTGGTTTCCATCAGTCTGTTGTTTTTAATATAAAAAAGGTACAATTTAATGTGTTATTAGCCTTCTTCCCATTAGCCTTTTTACTCGGTTAAAAGCTGAGTGTAAAAAAAAATTAAAAAATACAATAAATTTTCAGGGATCTCTTTTTTTTTTTTTTTTTTTTTTTTTTTTTTAAATTTATGTAGCACCAAATCCTAACAGTCGCCTCAAGTCACTTTATATTGCAAGGTAAAGACCCTACAGTAACACAGAGAAAACCCAACAATTGGGTAACCCCGTATGAGCAAGCACTTGGTGACAGTGGGAAGAAAAAACCCTTTGAACAGGAAGAACCAGGTTCAGGGAGGGGCAGCCATCTGCCGCCACCGGCTGGGGGTGAGGGGGGGAGGACAAAAGACATGCTGTGGAAGAGAGCCAGAGATTAATACTAACTAAATGCAGAGTGGTGTATAAACAGAGTGAAGAAGAAACACTTCATACAGTTTTACCTGTTCAGCTGATTGCCGTCCACTAATTAGAAGCTGGACCATTCATCACTGTGACTGATTTTAACCAAGGCTGCTATAGACTACAGGTGGGAAATAAACTCACCGTGGTCTCTCTCCTTTCACCCACTGTGTGTGTGTGTGTGTGTGTGTGTGTGTGTGTGTGTGCGTGTGTGTGAGCACAGAGCTCCATTATAGCGGGTCATATCTATTTATTGAAACATATTGAACTGGTTCGTGTCAAGAGACACCGGGCACCACAAAATCTCTGGGGGGATATTATGAGGCATGTATATAAACAGCATCCAAATCAGCAGTCCAGTTTAAGCCTGCAAAAGTTGCCAAACATCTTAGTGTATTTTTAAAAAAGAAAGGGGGGGGGTGCTGCAAGACTTGAACAGCTGCCAAAAATGTAACAGTTCAAAAGTAATTTTGGAAAATGTGCTAACTGACTGAAGCCATTTGTCATGCCATAACTTTAAAAAGGGGTAATTCTGGTCTATTTTTTTTATTCTTACATTCTGCTAGAGTCGCTTTGGATGATTGAAAGCTTTCAAATGAATCCTCATGTGCCTTGTAATGAGTTTTAATGCAGCTCCTCAGTTCATCCTCTGTCTGGAACAAGCTCCCCTCCCTTCAAGTCAACTTGCATCTGATTTGCTGCCTCTGATAAGAAACGGTTGCTGATGTCACACAGATCCAAGAGTAGTGTGTATTGTGCAGTCTGAGCTTCTGGCTCACAGGGATTACTTGCAGATGCACTCGAACCTTTAACCATGTTTAATATCAGCGATTGGCATCGGAACAGGATATATATGTGACTGCAAAAACAGAAAAATACTTTTAAAGACTGATGTCAGCTAGGTGCAAATATAGAACTCTGAGCACAGAATGATGCAATTACTGACTATTCATGGCATGCTTTGCCAGAAGCAGCGCAATATAGAAGCAGTGTGAAAAGACTGATCTCATTTCTTCCCTCCTGGTAGCAAAATCTGATGAAAACAGTCAGAGGGCTCCTGCCTCCAACGAGCGGCTCTACTGGCCGGCAGCCTCAGCTCTGACAGCTCGTCTTCGTCGCCTCATCACGGCCTACCAACGCACCAACCGGAGAGAGCAGCTTCGCCAGGAGGCGCTCAACAGACCTGATGGCCGGCGACGAAGACGCAGGGAGTTCCTGCCCTCCATCGGAGTGGTTACTGAAACAGGAGGAGCAGCACCTTACATCCAAGACGGCGCAGGGGTGTTCATGGCAGAAGGAAGTCCATATCTGGCCAAAGGAAGTGCCTACTTTGCCAAGGGTGGACAGTTCATGCCAGACGCATCGCCAGTGTTAAACACCAGCTCGCTGATGTCTGAGGGAGCCATGTACTATAAGGAGAGAAGACAAAGGTAGTGTTGCGTTTAGTAGCATGTAATTATTACATGTGGATGCACATGTTTTAATGTGACCTACAGTAATATAACAGCACCCTAACAAACAGCGTCCAGAAGTAAGAGAATGGTTTCACATTTTTGGGTTGTTGAACCTTTTTCCTGTTCAGGTGGACGCGCCGTGAAGAGGCCGACTTCTACCGCGTCGTGTCCACTTTTGGAGTCGTCTTTGATACCAAACGTCAGAAATTTGACTGGACCCAGTTCAGAGCTTTTGCTCGACTGGACAAGAAGACAGACGAGAGTTTGGAGAAGTATTACTACTCATTCATCGCCATGTGTAAACGGGTCTGCAGAATGCAAATCAAGACTGAAACGGGTAAGGAGGAACTTATTGTGCATCGCCTGAGATCATTCAGACTAAATCGTGAGTGGTATTTGTTTTCCTCATTCTTATTCTTTGTGGTTTTTTGTCATCAGAACTTCCAGATCCAACTCTGATCATTGACCCCATCACGGAGGAGCGTGCCTCTCGCACCCTCTACCGCATCGAGCTTCTCCGCCGCATCCGAGAGCAAGTCCTCCCTCACCCTCTGCTCTCTGAGCGCCTCAAGCTCTGCCAGCCTTCCCCGGACCTTCCAGAGTGGTGGGAGTGTGGCCGCCATGACCGGGACCTCCTCCTGGGTGCCTCGAAGCACGGCGTGAGCCGCACAGATTATCACATCTTGAATGACCCTACCTTGGCCTTCCTGGAGGCCCACCAGCGCTTTACCAGCCAGCGAGGGGCCGGCATGGGCATAGGAGCCACTTTAGAGATCACCAAAGCTGGGATGGGAGGAACAGAAACGGCCTCTGCTCCCCTCCTAACCCCTGCAGAACTGGCGAGTGCCACATCTGCTGCCAAAATTGCCGTCAGTGCAACTAAAGAGGACGAGTTAGAAGAGAAGGATATAAAGATGGAGGTAAAAACAGAGATGGTGAAAATGGAAACGGATGAAGGAGAAGCCAATGACATTCCATGCGCTAAAATTGAAACTTCTGATGAACAAAAGGAACATGAGGGAGATGTCGGCGAAGATAAAGATGAGGCCGCTGGATCGCCAAGAAAGGAGATTAAGAAAGAAGAGGTCCAGCCAAAGGCTGTTAAAGAGGAGCAAGAGGTGCAGAAAGAAGAGCAGAGCGGCGAAGAAGACAAGCAGACAAATGACCACGACAAAGACTTGACAGAAGAGAAGAGCAGCGGGAATCCCGATGACGCTCTCAGCGACCAGAAGGAGACAGCGACTGAACTCCAAGACTCCTCTCCTAAAGCACAACCAGCGCAAAAGATTGCAGAGGAGGAAGATGGAGAAGAGAGGGAGAACCCAGAGTCTCCTAAATCTCCAAAGTCTGCTGACACAGAGAAAAGCCCGGAGGAGGAAGAGGAGGAGAGGCTAGATGAAGATGACAAATCAGAGAAATCCTCTCAGGCTGAAGGTATGAATTATGATCATTGCTTTACCTAAGTGTGGCAGAAGTTTTGAGTTATTGATCTAAGCAGGGATAATGCTGAAACTTTGTTTTATCAGCGAGATCAGGTGAAGCACAAACTGTGTCTTCCACACAGAATGTCTTTCTTTTATTGCACTTTGGTGTGTAATGACCCTTTTGTTACCCACTTTATTTGTCCTGGTTGTCGACCACTATTATTGCTGGCCCCACGCTCGGTCACAGGCTCATTAAAACCCTGATGAGTCATGAGGGGAAACATCAGAAATAGGCCTAAGTTCCAGGGGCGAGAGGAAAAAATGAGTTTGGCTCCCTTGATAACAATTCAGAAGCTCTTTTTAATTAAGGGTTGCAGCGTGACTCTCCTTCTCTCGACACAGCGAGTGCAGCATCAGAGCAGAAGAACTTCGACGAGGAGAGTATTGCGTCTCTGAGCACCTCGGCCCGAGATGAAACCAGAGACGGCTTCTGCCCCGACGACCTGCCAGAAACTTCTGCATTGCAGGCTCTGCAGGACCGTGCCTTTGGCTTCTCATTCTGGCCTAAGGTGAGTCTCAGATACTAGCACAGTAATTACTACAGTAATTTCTCACATTAAAGGGACTCTATTATGCTCATATTCAATTCAATTCTACATGTTTCTGGACTCAACTACAGCAGCTTTGCCTGCTTCACAGTTTAAAATTATATATATAATAGAAAAATGCAGAGCTAATTTCCTTCTGTCTGAAACGAGCTCTTTGTCCCGTCCCTTTAAAGCCAACTGTTTTCTGATTAGCCACCCCTTTACCATATTACGGATATCTACTTCCTATGATATCATACAAATTCAAGGGTTAGAAAAAAATGGCATGAAAGTGAGCGTTTAGAGCAGTGTCAGTCCCCCAGGCCCCTTTGAATTTCAGAAATGTAGATTCTAAAGCAGTAATTCCATTAGTACATGAGTCACGTCATGCATACAGCCCAGTAGCTCTGATTTGCTTTTTGGCTTGGCTGGTTATTCCCTTGCATTCATACTGAAAGGCAACCCTTCCTGTAATCACTCCACAGCGAGTCTGAATTATAACAATTTGTCTGTTTTAATCAGGAGCCAGATTTTGATATCATTGATAAGCCAATGTTCAATTCCAGCCTCTTTCCTTTGGTCATATGGGACCATTTTCCTCCTCTATTAGTCTCCTCATAATAAACTGAGTTGTCTTTCAACTGACACTGGACCTGGAGGAATTCTTTCTACTATGTACTAATATTTTTTTAGGCCAAGAAATAATCAGAACCAGCCGTACATTGACTGCTTACTAGAAAAAGGTTTATGCCTTTTGATCTACTGAAAGACTTTAAATGAAACATCTGTGCACAAAGTATTTATTTGACAGTGGCTCAACAACAATTGTAAAAACAGTACTTTCTAATGAAAGCGACTGGATGAAGAGATTTTTTCTTTTCTGAAATGTTGTGAAATATATTGAGGTGTGTGGCTCAGGAGGTAGAGCAGGTCATCTACTGATTGGGAGGTTGGCGGTTCCATGCCAAAGTGTCCTTGGGCAAGACACTGAACCCCGAGTTGCTCCCGATGTGTTGATCGGAGTGTGAATGTGTGCGAATGTTAGAAAGCACTCAAGGTATACAAAAAGTGCTTGTGTGAACGGGTGAATGAGGCATAAAGCGCTCTGAGTGCTCAAATAGAGTAGAAAAGCGCTATCTAAGAACCAGTCTGCTTTAGAAAGCTGAAATATCTGATTTTCGAGTAAAATCCCGGTTCTCTGCAGTCACCGAGAGATTTACAGTATACAGGAAATGAGGCTGACAGAGGAACTGACAGAATAATCCATCACCTCACTCCGTTCTGTCCTCCACTCAGGATCGAGTGATGATCAACAGGATGGATAACATCTGCGAGACCGTCCTGAAGGGCAAGTGGCCTGTCAACAGACGCCACGTATTTGACTTCCCTGGCAACCTCCTGCCAGGGCATGGCTCCTCGGCAACAACAGCGGCTGCAGCCATGGCGACTGAGAGCCCGCTGCAGAGGCGGAGCCTGGCTGAGCTGACGATGGCCGGCATCCATGCATCATTCAGTGGGAGTGAAGATAAAACACTATCACCACAGGTTCACGTGAGTGTTTGCGCACATGTACATAAAACAAGTTCAGCACATGGTGTCACAATAACAATCAGTTATCGCTAACATTTGGTTTTTGCAAATGAAGATGCTGCTAATATATATTTTGTGCCAAGCTTATTGGTAAGATGCTGTTTTGGGACAGAAAGAGGAGTAAGGTCTGACCTGTTATTGCAGGAGGACACGCTGAGCCTGTCAGTGCCTCGACAGAGGAGGAGGAGGAGGAAAAAGATTGAGATTGAGGCAGAGCGGGCGGCCAAGAGGCGCAACCTGATGGAGATGGTGGCTCAGCTGAGAGAAAGCCATGCTGCTGCTGAGTCCCAGAGTCAAGCTATAGACCTCACCAAGGTGCTCACTAAAACTCAAACACATCCAGTCTGTTTACTAGTCTCTAATGAGTGAGTCTAGCTGTTAAACTAATTTACAACAGCCTCAGTTTTGCCAGGCTGCAGAGTTGAGCTCAGTCGGCAGTCTCAGCTCATCAGATTGTCTCAGTTCTAACCTAAATCAGCTGATGAAGCCAGCAGCATTTCCTCTACTGATGCATTAAAACTGATCTGATCTTCAGGGTATGCCCCATCACCACAAGGCCTCTCCCTCACTGACCAGCTTCTCCGGTGCCCTGGTGACAAACCCCTCCCTCAAGGCCCAGATGGATTTGCTTCAGCAAGGCCCGGCCACTGGACACAGAGCCAACGGTTCACTCGAGGCTGACCTGCCTGCCGTTAGGAGGAGGCGTGGCCGCAGGAAAAATGTGGAGGGCCTGGAGCTGCTGTTCATGGCCAACAAGCGAACAGGAGGGGTATGTAGGAGGGCAACTGTCGAGCTGTTGTACGCACAGATGTGATTCTTGTACAGGATTGCATCAAATTAATCTTTCCCTTTGTGTCATCCTGTCAGGATGATGCTAATGGGGCAAAGGTCCCGGGTGTGGAGGGGCTTCAGGATGCCCCGCGTGTCCACAGACCCCGCAGTGTTGCTGAGCAGAGCCCCAGTGCCAGATCTCTCGCCTCGGGGAATCTGGAGGAGGAAGAGACACCGGTTTCCAGTAAAGAGCTGGGAGAATGGCTGAGGCAGCACCCAACATACACCATGGATATGCCTGGATACACACCAGTAAGTCCTCCTGGTTTCTCCCGTGTGTTACTTTTATTTGATAAGCTTTAACATTCCACAGTAATTAACCAAGATTATCACTTAATGAAATTTTCCTGCTGTGCCCACCCCCCCTCCCCCAAATAAATAAAGTGGGAGGATAGTGCCGTCGTACCATCCATATGTTCGTCCGTCCGGGCATCTGTCAGTGAGCTTTTACCTTTCCGGGCTTTAGACACCAAAGCCACAAGGAGCTGAGCCATAAAATTTGGCATATGTGTTCTGTACTCTTCAGAGATGTGCAACAAGAGATTCATATTGCTGGACTGAACAGCTGG
Organism: Cichlasoma orientale; assembly: GCA_034780415.1. Lineage (NCBI taxonomy): Eukaryota > Metazoa > Chordata > Actinopteri > Cichliformes > Cichlidae > Cichlasoma > Cichlasoma orientale. The sequence continues at coordinate 456,758 of JAVDPK010002991.1, forward strand.
CAGTAGCTGATAGTGAGAAACTGGGGAATCCCACAGTTGTAGGTAAAGAGCCAGTCTGTTTATAGCAACATCAGTTCTAGGCTGCAGCCTTATTGATTAGCATGTGATGCCAGCTTCTGATTGGCTGAGCATTGTGTAACATGTTGGTCAGGGAAGACTATAATAGTGCAGTATAGTATCATAGTAGCCACAAATAGTACAGACTAGGACTCATCATTGAGCAATATTAAAGCCATACCTACTGCTCAGCAGTATTGCTCAAATGTAAACAAGGTTGCCTT
>JAVDPK010002991.1:485873-502001 GCA_034780415.1 Cichlasoma orientale
TATATATATATATATATAATTTGCCTGTATGCTGTCAGTACAAACAAAGGCAGTAAGAAACATAATTTTAAATAGCTCTACAGAGCATCATTATCACTTTGAGCTTCAGCTCAACCTGCTGACCTTGAAGGAGAGGTCAGAGATTAAAAGTGACATATTTTAAATCTTTACATGGTACTTTCTCTATGTTGACAACACACACCACACACAATCATAGTTTCTAGGTTATGAGGCTGTTTTCAACCAATAAATCATGAAGTTGTCCTTGAACGCCTCGGTGGATTTAAGCCAAATCTTAAAGGACTGTTAGCATGAGCCCGCTCTGCGCCCCTACAGAGATTTATCAGAATTCATTCAAACTTTTTGAGCTATCCTGTTTACAGGCAGAATGACACGCAAACGTTGCCAAAAGCAGAACCTCCTTAATAAAAGGCAATCAGGTGACTTAGTAGACACTTTAAAAAGCAGCTGGCCATCCATCTTCTCAGACTCACCTTTGATTATCGCCTTTATCTGCTATACCTGTTTTCTGTTTCTTGGTTTCCAATCAGCTTTTTTAAAAAATGTATTCTAAAGCATTCTGTTTTTGACTTTTCATGCTCTTGTCACTTTGACATGGATTATTTAGCCACAAGGCAGAGGACACATCAGTGTGTGACGTGCAGAAAGTGTGCTGCAAAACCTTTGTGTGAGTCAGTGAAGCCGATTTCAAAATTTCTTGTGTTTTCAGTTTAGGAGCTCTTAAAGGATCGTGTCAGCGAGTTAATATTATTCTCCCACGAAGGTGGGGACTCACGTGGGAACCTGAGCCAGCAGTGGCTGAGATAAACTAACTTTTGTTCCAAAAATTCTGGATCCTTTTCATTTCAATTCCAGTAGCACCAAATCACCTAAGTCATATCGGGGCCCTTCCCACAGTAAAGTACCTTACATTACTAAAAAAGAGGAACCCAGTGATTCTCTGTTGTGTGACGTTGTGGAGGACAAGCTTCCTTTTCATAGAAACAAAGATCCCACGCTGGTGGGCAGCCATGAGACTCTGCTGTTGATTTACTGAGGGGCTTCTTTCAAACGCACACAATAAACAGGTTAGGAAACACGCTTTGTGCTGAGGAACTCATGAGAAAAACATATTTATTTATATGGCATCAAATCACAGCTGTTTGTGATTTGCTGCACTATAAATAACACTGAATTGAACTGAATTTGAAAAACTCTGATATGCCTGCAAGTCTGATGAGTTTGTATAGGAAGAGATGGTTGGTAACTGACTTACTGTTATTCCAGGATTACAGATTTATGAATAGTTTCACTTTGTGTCTGTCAAATACTCTGATACTTTAGTCTAACACTGGTCAGTCATGTACAAAGTAGCCTTCTGTGAAGCCCCGAGACTAAACCCCAAATGTCCATTTGTACTCATAAAAGTTCTATGGATACAAGCTAGGATGACTTTATTTTCCCATGACATGGAAGAAAACTGCTGGAAGTGTGGTTATCTTATAAAACTTCACTGTTAGTGTTCACAGAAGAGCTTAATACAGCAAATTTACCTCAATGTCTGGAAGATCTTTACTCAACATGGTGCTTCAGCCCAGCTTCAGGAAGGAAAGCTTTCAAAAGCTTGAAAAGGCCCCTCTGCAGATCGTGGCAGGTGCTGTTGATTGGAGGTCCGCAGCACTGTACAGGACTACTCTGCTCCCGAGTGGAAATATATGAGAGCTTACCGCCCTTATCAGCCTTACTCCTCACAGGAATGTCAGACAAAGGCACCAACCTGTTAAGGTGAATGACAGGCAGAGCTGTTTTCACTTTCTGGGGGCGTCAAAGTTCAGCGGAGCTTCTGGGTGCGTTGCAACAGAGCTTGCACAAGCTAAACAGCGACCCTGGCAAACGGTCAAGTTCAAACTCCACCTCTGTGAGGGGGAGTGGAGCTCTGCGTGTTTTTCCTCCTCATATCCTGTACACAGCTCTGCGTTTAACCCCTTCCTCCCTTTCTGTCTCAAGGACTCTACTCGCTTCCTTCCCCACACAGAGGAGACATCAGCTATTTATGTGATCAAGACAAGTTCACACTGGATGACTGCAAGTTCTCTTGTAGCAAGACAACAGATTCTTCTTCATCTTACTCTCCTCTCATCTCATCCGCTCTTCCTCCTGTGTGTTAGTGGTCCGATCACTCTCCGTGTTCATGTTCAATCTTTGTTTTTGGAACTTTTTAACTTCCAGATATTTCTGTGGATGTACAACCCTGCTTCACTGACCTACTGTTGTCAAGATGGGGTTTTGAGCATACACCTTTGTTACAGTGTACATGTGGGGAAAAAAGAGGCGTAGTAGGTTCACTTTAAGAAAAACATAATAGCTAAGCTCTGTATTGTACCTGCAGCTTTTCCCACATTATTAGTTATGACTTTTCTTTTTCGATTTCTGTTGTCAACACTATTTGTTATCTTCTGATTCAACAAACACACACTTGGCAGAAAAGATCAAAACAAAACACTTTATTTCTTTATTTAATTTTGCTCAAAGGTCATTGAGATACAGCATGGAGGCAGCAGTAGCAAGCAGGGCAGCAGCAGTAGCCATGGCAACACCTAAACAAGAAAGAGGATGAGAATCAGGACAGAGCGCACACGCATGCATGCCATAGCCATTTAAAAAATAATTTCCAGTAGTTAATCATCATCAAATTAAAGTCCTAAACACAGTCGATAGATTCAGTTCTTACTGCAACGCTGGGTCCTGAAAATGCATCAGTTCATTTGCTACCACAATTTATTAAATGTAGGTGAGAAGTCTTTACCGATGTAGTTGTTTTGCTTGTGCTCTGGTGCCTCAACTGTTTCCTGAGTGGGCTCTGCAAACACAAAACGCCCAACTTGATCAACTAGATTAACAACAGCCAGCCTTAGAAATAACTTTGTAACTCTGTCAATGACCAACTTTTACAGCCTCCTCCAGAATGAACAGATGTGGACACCCAGCATATTTACAGCTGAGGTAAACAGCGGACTGACAGCCTACACTCACTACAGATAAAAGGTGGCCAGATTTGTTTGTCCTACAGGGGCCACCGCAGCCAGGATTATGCAGCTGATTTGGGAGGGGTGAAAAACAGAATTCAGTTGACTTCAATCTGCAATCTTCTGACATCTAGTGGTGAGATTTTACAAACTGTACCTTTAAGATGGGCAAACATTTGCTCTACAGTAATGTTTGAATAAAGCATGTGCATTCAAATACATCTGATCTCACCTCTGCAGTTTGTCACATGTACTCTGGAGCAGCAGTTTGTTATGTCACAATTAGATATTTTGCAGCCAATTAAGTACGTGTGACGTAATAATAGCGCTATGATTTGGCCTGATCAAATAAATAATCAAGTGAAAACTGATACCCAAACTAGAAATGAAGTTTGATATGAAAATACTACAAATCCAAACGCTGTACCCACCTGGTGTAACATCACACCCCATCATTTCAGCGGTCGTCTCCTGTCTGGTATCCAAGTCTGCCTCAGCTGCATCAATGTCCAACATCTCCTTCAATCGCTCAGTCACGTCAGATGAACTCTCGTCGCTGAACTGGTAGTCGCACACGCAGAGCGGCCCGCTCACTTTTAGTGGACAAAAGATACGATGAGGGAGGCGGAGCTGCTCTGAAGGACAGACAGAGAAGCGCAGGCACAGTGAGAGAGCGCCAACATCTGCTACATATTTAACCATAATGAGAGGGCGTAGGTTTCAACAGCCCGTCTAATGGTGCTCATCAATTAAGACATCAAAGTGAGATTATTGACTTCCAACTTCCATTCATTCTACAGAAGCTGCTTTGGAGACATCACCATCACCATGACCTGACTTAAGATGGAGGCAAACAACATTTTTCTTTATGATTCGTATTCATCTGTTAAGGATGTAAAAAAATATATCAATGTAACAACATAAAAGTTACACATATTTGGACAATGAGACAATTTCATCATTTTGCCCCAGTACACCACCACAGTGGATAATCTATTTATTCATTTTTGTGTATAGTACCCCTGTGACTGTTTTTAAAGTGCTTTATAAATAAAGTTGGTATTAAAAAAAAATAAATCAAAGAGAAATGTAAATGAAGTGCTTTAATTCACAGGGTTGAAGTTACAGAAACCTTTATATGCCAAAACAAAGCAACAGGAAATATCAGTTGAGAAGTGGTTTTTACGCTGTGTTACTGTTAGTAATGTATTTAATTTGCTATGTCTCAGGAGGATACCCTTCTTTTAAACTGATTTAATGTTAAGAGACTGTCCTGACACTAAATCAAGCTAACATCACCGCATATCAGGTAAAGAATTAAAGATGAACATCTTTATTAAAACACTATATCAGAATGTTTTGGAAAATGACGCTTGTCAGGTGCAGTGTGACTGTATGTGATACCATAGATATATATACATGTGTGTTACTGTGTTACATCTATTTCATGTGTCTGCAGCTCTCATTTCAAGTCAAACTGCTGCATGAGGACAGAAAACCTGTTTAATCCCATCAGCTTTTTTCAGCAGCTGCAGACTTAACATCATATTATAGAACTAATACTGTTACTATAAACATAAGAAATATTTTGGTATGAAAAGTTGCATTTAAAATTAAACTCAGTACATTATCATCATCATCATCATAATAATAATACTCATAATAATAATAATAATAATGTATATTTAAAATATACATATTCTGAAAATGTTGCATTGTGTAAAATGAATGCAATGATTTGCAAATTCTCATAACGTCATATTTTATTCACTAATTAAAAACATTTGGTACATCATGAAACAAAAATAGCACAAAGCAGAGCCAGGACTGCTGAGCAGCTGGAGAACAATGGGACAACCTTCCTCAGTCCCAGATGTTTATACAGCTGTTAAAGGAAGAGCGGATGGTGCACAGCGGTAAACACGGCCCTGTCCAACTTTTTTAGACGTTTTTAGACGTGTTGCTGCCATCACATTCAAATTGAACTGATATTTTTTAAATGTTACATTTTCTCAGTTTAAACATTTGGTGTTTTCTATGTTCTATTGTGAATAAAATATGGGTTCATGAAATTTGCAAATCACTGTTTTGTTTTTTTGTTTTTTTTGGATTTTACTCAGTGTCCTGACTTTGTTGGAACTGGGGTTACAGTTTTAGCATTTCTAACAGACTAAACTGCAATGTGATGGTTTTAATTGTCTCCATAGACATGCATGGATTAAGAGGCTCGGGTCCTCCTGAACAGTGTTGACGCATCATTCCTGTGAAGAACACGTCTGCATCCGTGTTTACACCAGACTGCTAAGACATTGTGGGAAGGAATTAACAATAGAGTCTGTCATACACTGTTAATTGTTCAACCTGCACTGTTGAGGTTATCAGTGTTGAAATCCTGCCTCTTTGCTTCCACTGACTGACTGTAAACTCACCCACAACCCTGACCTTATCTACAGTATGTACACCCGTGAGCACGTGATTGGTGGAGCACATTGTGTCTGTACCTGTCTGTTGTTTGTCTCTACAGCTGCCCTTGCTCTCCTGCTCTGATGTCAGCAACTCCTCCAGCATCATTTGAACTCTCGTGGCCACCGTAGAAACCACGTCCCTCTTCAGCAGCTGCCCTCAAAGAGGTTTCAGTAACAAAATGATAAATACTTCATCCATTTTCATTTGATTTGTGGATCTTTACACACACACACACACACACACACACACACACACACACACACACTAAAGTTGTGACACACGTTACAGCCATAAGCTACATTTGTGAGTGTTAAAATGACTACATTAGAAGATTATTTTGACAAAGAATCACAGCTAGAATTAAATGTGTTTACGAGCCCTGAATTTTTCACGTAGCTCGCTCATTTACTGAAGAAGTTATGAAAGATCGAAACTCAAGAAAAAAATAAAGTGGCTAAAAAAGTGACCGTTCTGACCCACCCTTTGTAAGTTGAGAGTGTGTAACTTTTCATGAAGCTTTTCATAGCATGAAGGCAAAATTATGTATGGCTTCATTAAATATCCTGAAGTTACTGAACAAAAACAAAACAAAACAGACACAAAAACAAACAGCTGATTCTGAGCGGGTCGGGTGATGAACTGCAGAGCTGGGATGACCCTTGTGTTTAAGTATTACCTTCTCTGCCAGTCTGGCCTTTGGCTTGTTGCTGTGCAGGTAAGCTCGGCTGTGGATTGCTCCTGTGACTGACACGCTGCCTCCGCACTGCTGCACCACATCTGTTAACCTCTTTTCTTCCTAACACAAAGGAAGGCAAAGGTCTCTTTCATGGTCATGCACAACCATCACATAACTTGACTGCATATAATTTTGTTGTGCTTTTGGCATAATGACAATAAAGATTCTGATTTAGCTTCATCCCAGCATAGATTTGTAATTTTAGAACAAATACAACCACACTGTCCAGTTGTGTCTACTAATCAGAAGGTCGGTGGTTCAACGCCTGGCTGCTCCAGTCTGAATGTCACAGTATCCTTGGGTAAGACACTGAACCCCGAGTTGCACCCGATGCGTAAATCAGAGTGTAAATGTATGTGTGAATGTTAGACAAGGAACTTAAGTATAGTGTGTGTGAGTGTGTGTGAGACTGGGTGAATGAGACTTGTAGTAAAAATGCTTTTAGTGCTCAGAGTAGAAAAGTGCAATATAAGTACCAGTCCATTTCTGGGTGTGTGTCTTACCGCTGTGATGAGCAGCTGAGCTGTGTACATCTGTCTCACATTCTTCCTCTATAGAGAAACACTGGAGGTTAGAATCTTCCTGCTGCCTTTCAACAAATAATCTCTAATTGTTCATCATCAGGTCACAGCAGTCTCTGCTGGAAACAGTTTGTACATGTATGCAAATGACTGGTCCTAATCTGGCAATTCAACTCTGACCTTTGAGAAAGGCTCCAAAAATATGGCTTGGCTTTACAGATTTGCATTCTGGACTCATGTAAGTGCCGTTAACAACCTGTCCCACTGTGAGCTCTGAGTCCTCGTGCAGCCTTTTCCCATCAATCAGAAACAGTCCACTCTCAATCTGGTGTGCCCACGCTTTCAGTCCCTCCTGAAACAGAGAGTCACCTGAGAACAGTTCCACTGATGTTCCTAAAAAAAAGGTCTCCATGAGTGTGCGTGCCAACCTTAAGGCATTCCTCCATGTGTTCTGTGCTTGTTCTGTTGTTTGGTAGTGGTAGCAGAATGTCTATATTTAGACTACAAGATACGGTGGCCCAGGAGGAGCACATCCCTGACTGGTACTTCCAGTCTGCAGGCTTGGCCATGCTCTGCAACAACAGACTGATAACAGCATTGTATGACAGACAACAGCACAACATGTATCAAGTCTGAGATTGTTAACAGGCCTACGTCTGATTTTAAGTAAGAGCATTAATCGCAAATCCCTGATATGCAATGTAATGTGGAAGGAGCTCAGGAGTGCTTCTGTAAAGTCAGAAAGCATTAGCTTTCCCTTGCTCAGTGAATAAGTCCTAGAACACCACACTGAAACAGTGCTCCAAACCGGTGAGAGATTACACGTTTTAGGAAAAAGTAAGGACTATTTCTTGCAGGCAGTATACATTCGAGTAATCATTTTAGAGCTGCACAGATAGAAGCTGCTTCTCTGAAAGGCATGAAGGATGCAAACCAACCTTGGGGTCTTTGATGTCAAAGGTTCTGCAGGTGGTTCTGGTACACTGGGTTAAAGAACATCCACAAACACTGTGTGGTAGCTACATGAGCCAAAGGCAGAGCTGACGAAAAAGGATACTTTCTGGTTTTGGGGTTGACGTGCAGCGTGACGCAGTCTGTGACATCATCATCTGCAGGGTCCCACAAGTGCTCCGAGGAGATCAGGTTCTCCACTGTAAACACCAGCTAGACACAGAGACAGACACACACAGACTGGATGGATAAAATGCACTGCGGTGCAAATGTCCATGGCTGCATAAAGACAAATTCAAGTGCTTTTTCTAGCATATTCGAGGTTTTCCAGCACCTTTAAGCCCCAGTCACACAGGCCTTGAGACCAGTCGCTATCGGCAAACCAAAATCTTGTGACCTCCAGCAGCTGCTAAACAACTGAAAATCAGTGTTGAAATACACATTTTTCCCGTAACAAACAGTGATCTGCAGGATGTTGCTGACTGCTCCCTGTGCCTGGAGCTTTACAGGGCATTTTTTTACATCTTTAAATGTATATGCATATATTATATACTAAGAAGGATTATGTCACTTCATCAAGTTGCTGCTTCCTCCATCAAACATGCAGACCACCTTTGAGTCCTACCTGTGTTTATGAAAATGAAGTAAAATGATGTTGCTTTGATAATACAGTGCGTTTTTCTATCCAGGTATGCTTTTACTGCACTGGCAGTGTGTTTGGGACCGTCACCATGCTGAAAAATGAAGCAGTTTCCAAATCAGATGCTTTCCAGATGGGCTGCATGCTGGATCAAAATATGATGGTACTTTTTTTCCTGTGCTCACATTTATGACATTTTGAACTAAAAACCTGTTGCCACTGATTTTCACTTTGGAATCCACAGCTGGGGGGACTGGCTGTTTATGTATAGCCATTTATGGAAGCCACTACTGCTGGGGTTCAGCAAAAATAAGGGGATAAAGCATCAGGTGACAGACATATTAAAACATTTTATTTTAAATTTGACATATAGGTTACACATTTTTAAAGTTTTAAAGAATCACAACAATGATAAATACAAAGTAAAATGTAAATAAAAAAATAGCAGGTTTGAAACCCTTATTCTAATCACTTAAGCTGTGTTTAGATTACTTCTCCTGGATTCACACTACATGCTAGATTACAAGAATTCAAAAATTATTTTGCTGGAAAGGCTGGATTTCACTTTAATATGCATGCTCATGTACCTTCATATTCAGTGTGTTAACATGACTCTCACCTGTCGGAGTGTAGTTAGTGTGTCCTTGGCATCTGCATCAGTGATGATGAAGACTCCCACTACAGAGAGGCCTCCGGGCAGCATCCTCGACACCTGGAAACCAGTACATAAACAAACATAAACCCTAGTCTCAATCTGTCGATCTGGGTGCACAGCTCAATGCAAACCATGGTGCCATGCTAAACCTCCTCACTTAATACATCATAATACATGCTGAAATACTCAGATCGGTGTGTGCTGGGACACAGCCCTCTTTGCCTACCTGTCGAGCATGCTCAGTGATCCACTCCTTGTCCACAGTGTCTCCAGCTGCTGCAGCAGACTCCTCCCTTTGGGGCGTCCGAGTCGCCATGATAACAAAATCCCTTTGGGCTGAGCTCTGAAAGGTTTAGTAATACTGATTACAGTCTCTTCAGTCCACACAGCACTCCAGCATGTTCTTCCTCGTCATAGTGTGAGATACAGTGCTCTACTACTCTGTTATTTTTAAGGCATGTGCACAGTACTGTGCACAAATACACATGGAAATACAGTATATAAGGCAAAAACAATTTGTATAATTCTAATCAGCTTGAAAGTCAACACTGCTTCTTCAACACTGCCTGAACTCTGTTAAACAGCGTTCCTGTAATTTCTTTAAGTATTCAGGAACAGTTCTCCAGGCTTCTTGAAGGTCTTCTTTGGATGTTGGCTGCCTTTTATTCTGTTCCCTTTCAAGATGATCCCACACTGCTGCAATGATGTTGCAGTCCGGGCTCTGAGGAAGCCACTCCCTGACTGATAATGTTCTATTGTGTGTTTTTCTATCCAGGTACACTTTTACTGCATTAGCAGTGTGTTTGGGATCATTGTCATGCTGAAAACTGCCATTCAAGCACTTTCCAGATCTGATGGTAGTTTTCTGTGTTCATAATTCAATTAGCTTTGATAAGATCCAAACACCACTGCCTGAAATGCAGCACCAAACCATGACAGAGCCTCCACCATGTTTTATAGATGGCTGTAGACACTCATTGCTGTATCTCTCTCCTGACTTCCTCAGTACATACTCAGAGTGATTTGAACCAATAATGTCAAATTTTGAGTCATCACTCCAGCGCAGTCAGTGTTGGCCCTGATTTTCACTCCAGTTCTTGTGTAATTTAGCATACCTCAGCCTAAAACTAAGTATATCTGGGCTCTATCCTGACAGGATGCTGGATATCCAAATATAGTCTGACATTATATGGACAGAAGGGTTAGCAGATCAACACATTTTCCAAAGCTTATGAGTAATCACTTTGAAGTAATAACAGTTTCAATACTATTCAAAATAATTCATTGAGCAATCCTTACAGGACACATTAAAAGAGAGAGACACTCAAACAATCATGAACTGAAATCTACGGGAGATTTCTGAAACAGCAAAGATGGTGGAACAAGTATAATTTCCTTTTTTCTTTTTTTAAATGTAACTTTGGGGCAAAGTCAACAAACCGTTTAAGTTTTTTAAAATCTGATTTGTCTGCTGATTCCATACATGCAGTTTTCATATCCTGGTGACCACTGGGGGAAAAAAAAAGTTAATTTACACTAATTCATCAAATTTCATCACATGACAGACGTTAGTACATAAAGTTACCTGTCCAATAAGCAGGCCTGTGACTGGAGCTGCCTTTTGTTCACACAGTCTCGACAGATATCCCTCCACAGCATCTTGCACTATATATCCACGACCCATGGTCTGACGAGGAAATGGGCAAGTGACACAAAAAACACTGCACCTTATATCAGTGTGTCTGTAATGAGACAGCTCTGGGAACAGGAGATGTAACAAGTGAAATCGCTCATCTACAAACATGCAGCTGGAGGCTGAATTAAAACAGAAAGTAGGTAAACCTCGTTCATTGGTTAATTAACAGCTGTGTGTCCCTCTAACTTCAGTTAGCTCACATTTTTAGCTATATTCCGTTAAAATAAGATGACCAAAGTTCAAATTCAAAGTAGCATACAGTAAGGACATCAAGAGCTTCCACGTACCGTGGAAAAATATCCAAGAGAAGGAAGACAGCTGCTAAAATATGAACCAAAAAGCAGGCAGCTTGTTTCTTATTTTGACAGCTAGTAGGCCGAATGGAACGTCAGCAGAGCAATAAACACCGTTTACCACAATGCTTTGTGCACTGACGGATTTCCGTCGCACGTCTCTGTCGTAATAGGCGACTCGAGAAAATGGTCAATTTAAGAAAGAGCTGACGACACGCCGCACGTTTCTCTCCAAAATAAAACTTTAATGAAACACAACGTAATGATTCATTGTAGACTATTGTTTAAAACGCAAGTTAAATAAGCAAAAAAAAAAAAAAGTTAAATAAGCTAATAAATAAAAATAAAAAATAGATTTGTTAACAAAAAAAGATAAAAACTGAAAAAATGTAAAAAATCTTAAAATGATTGATCTTCAGTTTTAGTCTTCATCAATCTGGTCAAATTTCTGTGCTTCAAGCAAATAATGAAACTAAAGAAAAACAAAGTAAAACATTTTTAAACTGTAAAACCTAAACTTAAACAAGCAAACCTTTGAAAACTACCTCACACTAAACTAAATTTAACCTGCATTACTTAGATTAGTACTTTGGTTATGGGTGAGTTACAGTGATGACGGTTACAGGTTAATGAACAGTTCAAGCAACTAAACTTGCTACTAGGGTTGTTTTTAGGGGAAATGTTGTAGCTGCCCACCTACATGTATAATGAAGCTTGACTTTTAAGTTCAGACACGTTCATCCATTCGTACATCCAAGATACATCAAATGGTTTTCTCTGATCTCTTCTAACTTTATTACTATATTTTGAAAGTATAAGGAAACTTCCTGCTTTTGCGCGAGTGCAGTTTGGCACCTTTTAGTTATCGCTTCGCTGTAGACGGTGTACAGTTTTAGCACTTTTCCAAGAGTTTGGCGGTTACTTGCTGTAAATATTCGGGACAGGTAGGCAGCGATGGCAGCCGTCCTGCTTCAGGCTCTGGAGCGGACGGAGCTGAACAAACTCCCGAAAGGCGTCCAGAACAAGCTGGAGAAGTTTGTAACGGAGCTGCAGAATGCTAACGAGGCGCTCCAGACGCAGCATGAGCGATTCAAAGCAGACAGCGGTGGGTAGCTAAAGCAAGTCTCTACTAGTTAGCTGTTAGGCGTGTAATTTGGTTTTTTTACATGCTAGATTCCAGTATTCTAGTATTTATATTATTCCTTCTGTTTGTTTGGGCATAAAACATTATGCTGGATATGTTTCACAACGCTGACTCCTACAGGCTAGCGTTAGCTACGATATCAAGCTAAGGCTAACTTTGGCGGAAGGGAGATGTGCCCAATTGTTAAATTTATGTTATTTAAGCAGTAATGTGTAGTGTGCTGAAAGCCGAAATAAAGAACAGTTTCCAACCCGTTGATAAACATCTTGTGAAGGCCTGTGGTTTTTAAATGGTTGCCGTTAACCAAATAAACACAATATTACTGTAAATTCCAATAGACTTTGGCACTACCTTTTCTCAGTACTGAGAAAGTGATTTTTCCAATTGTAAGATAAAGTTATTGTGAGTCAAAGAAAGTGTGCAGTTCAGTGATGTTATCCAGCGTAATAAATTGCACACTTATCCATTAAAACTGTTTATTTTAACCGGTTGAGATTAAACATTACAATTAATGTTCAAAATTGTTGATCTGTGTTTGCGATCTGACACACAATAAAGTGTGTATCTCGTTTTGCACACCACCTTAAATCCTGTGTTTCTGTTGCCCCTTACAGAGCAGCAGTACTTCGACATGGAGAAGAGACTGGCGGAGGGTCAGGAACAGATCCTGTCTGCCACCAAAGACCTGCAGAGCCTCAAGGAGGAAAATAAAAAGCTCAGTGAGTCCTCATACTATGCTGCATGTTGTCTAGATCAACACAGAACATGGTTAACAGTTCAGTAATTGTCAGTTTTGAAAAATCACACTGATGTTTAAGGATGCACTGATTTTGAAATTCTGGGGGAAAAAATTGGTTTATTAAAAACAATAAACAATATGGCCAAAATCTGATGCTGATATATTATTTTATTTTCTTCTTTTTTTTTTTTTGTTTTTTTGTTCCTTTAGATCAAATACATTTTTAGTATAACAAATAACTGATCAGTTTTAAAGCTTTTTCAGCGCTTCACACTATTTTTAAATATACAGTACTAAGTTTTGAGCCACCCCTCATAATTCCCATTTTTCCTAGAAAAAATGAGGGGTGGCTCAAAACTTTTGCACAGCACTGTAAGCTAAATGGATGTGACACACCAGAATAATACTGGCCACTGAAATTGGAGATTTCAGAGGTTACAGTTGCTACAGTATCACCTGATTTGATAATGATAATCTTATGTATAATTTGAAATCCAATGTTCTGTCACCTTGTTTGTGTTACCAGAGCGAGCTTTAAAATGGAGTATTAGGTTTTAATGTGGTTTAACACTGTATTCCTGGACCCCGTGAAGCCGTGTGTTGTAACGTTTCCCTCTGCAGGTGAAGAGTTGAGCACTCTGAAGGGGATAGAAGGCGAGAGCACTGAAGATAAACAACCGCAGCAGGTAATCATGCCCATAAGAGCTTTGTATTCCATCGCTGACCAGTACTCAACAATGGGAAATTCCAAGGAACTCAGTGATATCTAAGGAGGAGAATTGTAAATGTACACAAGTGGGCAAGGTCTCTAGGAACCATTTCTAAAGTGCAGATTCCAAGATCATCAGTTCAAACAAGTTATTTTGGGGGCACCGTTTTTGCATCTATGTAGATTGACCAAAATCCAGGATATTAAAAAGATGCTTCTTATCCTGCATGAACACAGATTTACATTTGAGAATTTCTTTAGAAGTCTACTACAGATCCCAGATAATTGTCTTGCATTTAGTAGTAGTAGTAGTGTAATTCAAGTACTGTATGTGCATGTGTGTATAGATACAGCAAACCAAAACCAAGTATGAGATTGAGGCAGAGAAGAGAGAGCTGGAGAGGCTGCTGGAGAAAAGAACACAGGAGGTGGAGAACCTCACTGGTAAGTTCACTACAGAAACTGCACGCCTGGATACTCTGTACATTAATACGTCATGCTTGGTTCAGTGGATGCCTGGTAACTTTTTTGGTTTGTGGATTTGGTGTGCTTGCAGAGAATGTGAAACATCTGAATGAGAAGCTGACAGACTCCAACAAAATGAAGATGGAGCTGCAGTTAAAACTGGACGAGATCCAGTCATCTACAGCGTCTGTACAGGTACACACCGGATTTCATGAAACCACTAGTTTTTATTTATATACATAACGACATCAGATGCTTGCATTAAACATGGCTCAAGTAACGAGGTAAACGCGTGTAAAAGTAATCCCTGTGAGCCAAAAGCTCATGAATATTATTTTTGACTTGATCGAGCAGTCCTGCAGAGGAGGCAGTGCCCGCTGGCACTGGGTTCCTCTTGTGGAAGCCAGACAGAGGACAGCCGTTTAGAAGAAAGCGGCCCTTTCAGGCAGGCTGTCTTAAAGGAGACTGAAACTGCTTCTTTCAGACAAGATGAGTTGAAAGGCTGCGGGGTTATGCAGGTTGAATAAGGGTTGTGAGTCATTCAGAGCTTCTCTGTTGGAGTGTCAGAGGGAAAATTTTGAGCTTGGGGTAAAAAGTGTAATAGGTCCCCTTTAAGTGCATTTTTGTTCCTCTGGAAAATTCTTGAGGTATGAAGAGAGAAGTTTGACTTGTACTGTATGTTACAGTACCGAGAGAAGCGCATGGAGCAGGAGAAGGAGCTGCTGGAGAAGAAGATCGAGTGGTTAACTGCAGAACTGAAGACCAAAACTGAGGAACTGCTGAACACCAACAGAGAGAGAGGCCAAGAGAGCCTGGAGCTGCAGAGCAGTCTGAAGAGCAACGAGCAGAAGGTAAGATTCTGTACACGATGACTGAAAATACACATTTCCTTGTTGGCTTCCACCTCCTTTATTACTGGTAGTTGTGGAATAAGAAGTACAGTTAAATAGCTGTTCTGACCACAGCTCTCTTCATCAGGTGGCCATTCTGGAAAGTCAGCTCGCTGCTCTGAAGGAAACCAGTGAAAGTCAGAATAAACGAGCTGAAGACCTCAACAACAAACTGAAGCAGGTAACACAGAAACACTTGTGTGGGGCTCAGTAAATAATTTCATGGACCATAGCGATGTTTTTCTTTGTTTGACTAATTACGTCCATGTAGAACAGATGATATAACACTGTAAAATAACACATGTAGGACTGTGCAATAAGCAGACGCATCTTAAATCCAGGGTTTGTGCCAATTCTTGAGGGGTAGGGATATTTTTTTAATAATATAGGCGCACTTTTCAAAATACAGGCGTAAGTACATAGATACAGAACCTGTGTACATGTACATAGAGCCAGATTCGTGTTAGGGAACAGTTATAAAAAAGTTAACAGCAACATTTCACTGTAAATATAATTATTTATTTATAAATCTCCACTGGATCTCCAGGGTGGTATCAAAGCACTTACAGCCGTATGCACTGGAGATGCAGAAATTAGGTGCTTCAGAAACTTTGAACTCCAGGATTTAGTGATCGATGCCACTCAGTATTTTGTAATGTTTTATTTACCAAACAATTAAAAATATGTGTCCAGTTAATGAATAATAAAGTGATTGCATGGAATTCACCGCATGGATGTTCTGCATTTCTCTCCAGGCCAAAGATGAGAAGAGCGCCATGGAAGAGAAATACCGCAATGAGCTCAATGCTCATGTCAAGCTGTCTTCACTCTACAAGGTGAAAAATCACTGAGACACTGTAGATGTCTAATAACTAAGAATTGATGTCAGGGCATTTGTAATTTCCATCACACTCTAGCATCATGTTTTTGTCTGCTAAGAGTTTTCCTTTTGCTCCCTGTAGGGGGCAGCAACAGACATGGAGACAAAGAACCAAGAACTGAGCAGAGCTGTTGAGGAGCTCAGCAAGCTGGTGAAAGAAACTGGCGAAGGTACAAATCCATGTTTTAATGCTCTGTCTGGAATGTGCACACCAGGTCGATTAAATAACGACCCCTGAGGAACAGCTAGGCCTGTCACGATAACAAATTTTGCTAATCGATTAATTGTCTCAGAAATTATTGCGATTAACGATAATA
>JAVDPK010002991.1:502072-512764 GCA_034780415.1 Cichlasoma orientale
ATAAAAATTGTCTACCTCATTTTAAGTTATCGTACGATTAATTGATTTATTGTTTATCGCGACAGGCCTAGGAACAGCCAGACAAAAACTAGTCTCATCCTCATCATTCTTTCCTGTTCAGCCCTGATTTAGACTTGAGTCTTTATAGAACCTACGCCGTACCTATATATAAGTGGCCAACATCGTTGGCGGCATTTATGCTTGTGCTGGTGCATTATGTGTCAATTATTGTGCGGTTGTGTCCCAGTGCTTTACATGTGGTGCCATTCGATTAAAAACATGTTGTATGTTACGGTGTAGGGTTCAGAGGGGTTATAATGTAGGTTATGGTGTAGATTGAAGCATAAATCCCCAGTTAATCCTTAGTAGTAAATGTATATTCCTAATAGGCCGAACTGGCTCTGTAGCTTTCCATATTCAGAGTGTCACTGATGACCTGTGTGTGATTGATTTTACTTTCTTTACAGCCAATAAGGCTCTAGAGAAGAAGCTGTCAGAGGGTGAAGAACTAAAGACTCGGCTTGAGGCGGAGCTTAAAGAGAAGGTCGAGAAAATGGAGAAGGAGTTGGAAAACGCCACAGTGAAGGCTGCAGGCAAACAATGCTGTAAGGACAAGGATACACACATTCCTTAGAGCATTCTGTCTGTCTTACCTGTGTTAAGTTGAGTCAAGAGAATATCTCTGCACACCCGGAACACCTTTAAGTGCGTGTGCATGTTCTGTTCCAGGCATACCTTCGCTGACTGAGGAACAGTTGGATGCCATGTGCCCGTCAGCAGCCGCCATCGCTGCCATTGTCAAACCTGGCATGAAGTTCTTTGACGTGAGTTTAGAATTTCAAACAAAGTTTTTCAACCTCTTGTGAAAGTGTGGAAAAAAACTCTGAGGCCATTAGAGAGTAAAAATGCTGCTGTAGTGTTCTAATATAGTGCTTTGTGGGTCTGTGTGTTAACACTGGACATTAATGTATAACTGAGTTTCACTGCTTTGCATATTTACAACCTTAATAAATTTCATTATCTACATGAACGCTTAGTACATGAAATATAAAGCAGGATATAAGCAAATATTCTAATTCTGGTGAATGTTAAAGAGATTTTTGTGTTAAAGATGTGATGTGCTGTCTGAAATGTTACTTTCTGTGCAGGCCTTTAGTCTGTCTGTGCTGCTGTAGTGTACCTGCTCTGAGTTTGGTGGTTAAGAGTTCTTCCTCCTTTGTGTTTAGCTGTATAATGCGTATGCTGAGTGTCAGACTCGGCTTCAGCTGGAGAAGCAGGAGACGAGGAGAGTGAGCAGGGTGCTGGATGAGATTGTCCAGGAGGTCGAATCCAAAGCTCCTGTCCTCAAACACCAGAGGGAGGAGTACGAGAGCATGCAGAGATCCATGGCCTCCCTGTGCAACAAGCTGGAACAGGCTCGAACGGTGTGGCAGCTGTTTATAAATCCATCTGTTCGGTTTTTGACTTGTTTTGTCATCTAAACTTATGTGCCGTTCGTTTTTCGCTGTTAGGAAATCTACAGTTTGCAGAAAGAGAAAGAGGAGGCCAAGCAGCGCTGTGATACCCTGGAGAGAGAGAAACTGAGGACTGAGAGGCTGCTGGAGGATACCTCTGCACAGGTATGCTAATATATTCAGTAATACACCCCTAGCCATCACGTGAGTGGGGAATTGATAAAGGATTCATGTTCAATGGTGCAGATGGTTTCACTGATTCATTTCTTTGTGGTTCAGGTGTGTGGTCTTCTGGTGGAGCTGGAGGAAGCCAGAGGCAAACAGGTGACCAAGGATGACGGCAGCTCTGCTGACATTTCTAGCACTTCGGAGGTGATCAGGCCTCAACAGCTGTCTTTCCGCAGTGTGGAGGAGCTCCAGAGGCAGAACCAAAGCCTCCTGGGAAGGCTGAGGGAGCTGGAGGAGGAGAAGGAGAAGCACCAGAGCCAAGTAACATCAGCACGGTAAAAGCCATGATGCTATTTTAGTTACCCCTGCTGATACAACTACTTGTACTGGTAGTTCAGTACCCTTTTCAGAAATCATATACAATTGGGTTCACAATGCAGTAACACAAGAGACTTAGCGGTGCACTTTCAGTGAGTAACAGAGGTGATTTTACCTGGATGACAGAGGGGAATCATTCATGTACAAAGGCAGTGTCCTGTGTGGTGTTTATAGTAAGACTACTCAGCATTGTTTTCAGATTATTAGATCACAGATTGGGTGAGGAATCTCAAAAGGTGTGTTAGAGGCTAGCTGCCGCTCTGTAGGTGAACACAAGTGACTTGAAATTATTGTTGCTTCACTATTTATTTATTATTGGTAATGCTGAAGTACATCCTGCAACAGCATGGCTCCAGATTAAGAGTCCAGGTGCTAATCTGGTGTGCGTGTACTCCAGACTTTTCACTGCTTGAAAATATTTGACACCTTTTGAAGCAACAATACGACAGAATGGGCCACAAACCACCGAGTAGCTGAAACTCTTTATCTGCCAACAGGAAAGTATTTATTTTTTTTAAACTACTGTTGTATGCATTTTATATATCAGCTGTGTACCTCTGTCTATTTGCAGGATATCAGAGTTGGAGTCCAGTGTGGGGCAACTTCAGAAGGAGGTGGAGCAACTGAGAGAGCAGAGGAACCAGCAGAAACAGCTGGCGGACTCAAACGCCAGGCAGAGAGACATGTATAAGGCTCTGCTGACACAGAGCACCGGCTTCAGCCTGCCTCCTCAAGGTAATGATACAAATACTAGAATGCTACATGTGGCGCTTCTGGTGAACAGGCACAATCAAGTTTTTGTGCATGTCTTCAGGTCAAGACTCTTCTCCCCACCCTGCACACGGCCGCGCTTCAGTCCCAGCTACTCGCTCTACTCCTCAGAGAGCTGCTGCTGCAGAGTCAGCACAGAACGCTCAGACGAAAGCTGCTTTAAAACAGGTACATACAAGCATATCTCCATATGAAAAGCAATGCTGAATTGGTAATCTAATTCCAGACGCTGTTTTGAT
This sequence comes from Cichlasoma orientale, assembly GCA_034780415.1. Taxonomy (NCBI): domain Eukaryota; kingdom Metazoa; phylum Chordata; class Actinopteri; order Cichliformes; family Cichlidae; genus Cichlasoma; species Cichlasoma orientale. Next base: position 505,083 of record JAVDPK010002991.1, read on the forward strand.
GTGTGTCTGTTCCCAGCTCAATGACGCCTTCACGCTGTATAAGAAGGAGAAGGCAGAGAACGACAGGATGCTCAATGAAACCAATGACCGGCTGCAAAGGCAGCTGACAGAACTCCGCTCCAGCCACGCTAAGCTGACCTCTCAGCTAGAGTTCAGCAACAAGCGGTGGGTTCAGGACACAAAACACTAATGTGACAGATTGTGTGTTTATGTTTTGTTTTTAAGTCTGAGATCTGTGTGTGCGTTTCTAAATGCCAGATACGAAATGCTCCAGGAGACTGTGTCAGCCTATCGCAGAGAGATCTCTACCCTACAGGAGAGGAACCAAAAGATGTCTGCAACGGCTCAGCGACACGAGCACATTATCCACACAATGAACCAGGACCTGAGACAGGCTACTGAAAAAGCAGCACTGGAAGAGGTGAGCAAGAGCAGCAGTGAGGATCAGGACAGCCAGAAAGATAAAGGGCTGTTATGCTTATGGAAGTCAGTTGGGCTGTACTGGTTTATATGAACTCACCTTGGAAGCAGATTAAAAATCAGTTATGAACCAGGAGCACTGTTTTAATGGACATTTTAGGCTTCCAATCCAAATTTACTGCACACATCAGATTCACACAGTTTTCGCTAATCATGGCTACTTTGTGCCTATCCTAAAACAAATGGAGCATGGCTGTAAGCCAATTATGTCTCGTTGTGCTGTTAACAACCAATCTAGAAAAGTTCACTTAGTTCCCTCCTTCAGACTGAAGGAGACAAAACTGTCATCTCTGTTGGTGAAAGCAAAACTAAATTTTTTTTCTCTCATCTGGTTGAAGGACCAGTGAGCTTTGTCATGGCAAAGTCTCTGTCAGGCATTTGTCCACAATTCACAAGAATCTCTACTCCTTCTATAGTATTGGTTAGAATTTAATCTGACTTACATACAGCAATCATTCAGTTTGTGCTCAAGTTCAGAGTCATATTTGCTGTTTCATGAGCACTTTTTCATTTTTATAAGAATCAGTACTCCTAGATTATTGGTCAGATATTAGTGAAACTTGCACACGATGATTACCTAATGGGTCGCCATCAAAACTGTGCTCAAGTCGAAGTCACATTTGTGATTTTAAAAGCAAACTGTCTCTGTCTGCAGGTGCGTGTGGAGAACCTGACTAAAGAGAAAGACATGTTGAGGCAAGCAGAGAGTCGACTCAATCGAGAGAAGGAAGCCATGCTGGCTGAACAACGTAACCAAAACCTGCTGCTCACCAACCTCAAGACTATACAGGTACCGAATCACAGCAGGAGAGTTTGGAAACGTGATGCTTTTGGTAATTTCCTGTCATTTATATAGTAGACAGATGTCATAAGTCTGTGTTTCATATGGCCAGAGGTCCAGACATTGAGGTGTCTTAGTCTTCTCTGAATGCCCGTTTTGCGTTCTCTGTTCCCCTCCAGTATTGGTCAAAGCATGTGTAAAGTAAAAAGGATTCAGTGCTTTGTTTCATTTTGTCTCCTTGTTTGTTTTTTATTTTTGTATTTTTTGGGGGGTCGGGTGCCATTTGTCCAGTTGACGATGGAGCGTACAGAAACTGAGACACGCCAGCGCCTGAACAACAAAATAGAACAACTGGAGTCTGAACTGACTTCGATGAAGACCAGACTAGAACAGGAAGTGGCACAAAGACATGCCCTCGGCCGCTCTATGGACGTATGTATATTGTTTGTGTGTTCATCTCTTTAATTGTAAGTGTAGTTGGAGACAGTGTGGCTGGAATAAACTGATTGGGGAGCCAGTATATATTTTCTTTTCACTAATAGTTTCATTCCTCCGTAACCTCCACCGCCCCTGCAGGCTCAGTTGTTAGAAGCTAAGAAGCAGCTAGAGATCCAGAACACACTGCAGCAGAAGACCAGGGAGCTGCTGCGTAGCTCTGAGCAGCAGGTGGCTGCACTGAAAGCCCAGCTGGCCTCTGCTAGCTCCTCTGAGGCTGTTACCACCTCCAGCACCACCACCCCAGTTACCAGGACTGCAGGCCTCCGAGCGCCACTGAGAGGTAAGCAGTCATCAGTGTTACAGCAAAATGTCCTAGAACACCTGTGTGCTTAGTCAGCTTTAAAAGATCAGTAATGTCTTCCACAGTGCGCTCTCCAGTCCCAGCAGCCGCCCAGCTGCCTAGCCAATCAGAGCAGGAGCTCTCAGAGGTGAAGGGTCTCCTGCGCAGTGTTGAGGAGAAGAATAGTGAATTGGAAGAGCAGCTGAAGAATGCTAATGCCACTGTAGAGCAGTATAGATCCGTGGTGCTGACTCTGGAAGACAGTCTGAAGAAAGAGAAGGAGGTACAGCTCCCTGCTTTCGTTCATAAACACTATACTTCTTTTCACACCTTTTAACACACTAGCATCCTGACCTTTCTTCATGCTTTAGCTGCGCTCTCCTCTGGAGCTTCGCCTGAAGGAGTCAGAGGTGGTGCAGAAGGAGCTGGAGAAGAGGATTTTGGAGTTGGAGAAAATGAAGCAGCAAGAACAAGAGGAGAGAAGAAAGGCTGTGGACGCAGTGGAGAAACAAGTAAGATATAGCTATATTTTAATGTTGAGTATTTCTGATACACTGTAACACATTTACCTAGTGTTGTGGTCAGAGGTTTACATACACTTGCCATGGGCATGAATGTTGTGGTAATTTAGGCTTTTAATGATTTCTTTGACCTGTTCTTTTTCCAGGGTGGAACACAGCATTCATCTTTGACCCTGAAAAACAAGAATTGGGTGCACAAGTTTGAATTTATGTTGGATTTTCTCCAATTCACACATGGTCAAAATAATATGTACATGCTCAAATATATACATATACCCCCAATATTTTTTTAAATAAATGTTAAAGGTTCTTGGCAGAATTGGTAGAATCCCTCAACCATTTAAATTTGTTGGTAAACCAGTTTTGATGTGAGTTTGGGATCACAGTACCTGTATCACTGGCAGCAAAACAGCTCCAGAGCATGACGCTACCATCACCATGCTTGACAGTTGGTGCAGTGTTCTTAGATTTGAAGGACTCAACTTGTCCAAACATACCTCTTGTCATTGTGGCCAAACGGCTCAATCTTTGTCTCGTCTCACCATAAAACCTTTCCCTAGAAGGCATTTGGCTTGTCCATGTGGGCAGCTGCAAATTTCAGCCGAGTCTGAATGTGTTGATTTTGGAGCCGTGTTTTCTTTGTTGGTCGGCACCCACTCAGTCCGTGGTGACATAAAACTTGCTTCACTGTGGACAGTGAAGCTGGTGTTCCAGCAGTTTTCAGTCTTGGTGGTTAACGAGAAGTTAATAGGCCTTGTTAAGTTAAAACGCATTGTAGAACCTTCAGCACCACTTATTAAAACATTTAAGTGAGCATATGGATATATTTGAGTCTGCATGCATACTTTTGACCCTGTATGGATTAGACAAAATCCAAACTAAATTCAAACTTGTGGACCCAATTCTTGTTTTTAAAGATGTGTGCTGTACAACCATTCCACCCTGAAAAAGAATGGTTTAAAGAAATCATTCAAAGCCCAAAATTACCACGATTATATATAACTAAGTTTGAAGCCACCATCTGACCGGGGCCTTTCTGTGGGTTCTCTCTGGCTTCCTCCTACAGTCCATAGAGATGCAGTAAGTGGGGTTAGGTTAAATGGTGGTTAAATTGGTCATAGGTGGGAATGGCAACCTGTCCAGGCTATACCCCACTTGTTGCCCTATGGCAGCTGAGATACCCTGAAGAGGATGGATGGATGGAAGTAGAATAAGTTCATTAGTAGATGCACATGCAATATAAAGATTTTGAATGTTGAGACCTGGGCTGCTACTTGAGGTGTTTGCGGTAATGTTCCTTCCTCTCTTTGCACAGGTGTGTGAGCTGCAACGCAGTCTGAAGGCTAGTCAGGTAGAGCAGCAGGAGGCGCTAGAGAGGGCTACTGGTGCTGTAACGCAGGAGCAGAAGGCCTTACAGGAAAGCCTGCTGCAGGTACACACTCTTACTCTGGTTAATATGTATACCTAGTTTCATGTTTCTACTAGTTGACACGCTCCTGAAAGTCCCTCTCCCCTTCTCTTCTCCTGTCAGACTAAGCTCGCTGTAGAGGCACAGGCTAAGTATGAGCGGGAGCTAATGCTTCATGCTGCTGACGTGGAGGCTCTACAGGAGCTGAAGAAGAGATTCCAACAAGGAGCCACACAAAAGATGGAGTTAGAGGAGGAACTGAAGAAGACCTCCTCTCTCCTGCAGGAGAAAACTGCAGGCTGGAACACAGCAGAGAGAAAGCTGAAGGTAGAACAACAACCCAAAAATCTGAAGAGGGAAACTAACCTTTTCACGCACATTTGAATGACTGTGTTATGTAAAGTTAAATAAGTCATGTTATTAATCTTAATTTCATCAAATGAAAATTGTCAGACTGTTTCTGGGTAATCGTAACAGTCTTTACTGTGACTCTCATTCAGGAGGATGTGTCCAATCAGAGCCGTCGCTGTGAGGAGTTGGAGAAGCAGAATGCCCTGCTGCACCAACAGATGGATGAGATGGCTGCGAAGAACCGCCAGCTGCAGCAACCGCAGCAGCTTGACTTGTCATTCAGTGAGGAAGGAAAGACCACTGAGCAAATACTAGAAATCCTCAGGTACAGCAGCACGAGAGGCTGATGAGCACTTGCGCTTTGTCTTGAGATAGTTGACACTTTTTCTTAAAGTAGAAGAGTATGTAGCCATTGTGCAACCTGGTTTTATAACAAAGGGGTCATTACAGTTTCATTTCATCATAAACTGATGCTTTAGAGGTAACAAAGTAGAACTGAGTAAAAAGTGCATTTGTGGCGTAGGTTCGTGCGGCGGGAAAAGGAGATCGCTGTGGCTCGATGTGAGGCATCTGACGGAGAGGCCCTTCGCTACAAACAGCGCGTGGAACACCAAGAAAGAGAACTGAAGGAACTACAGGAAGCCCTGAACGCTGAGAGGGAGAAGATGCAGGTATGAGCTGGAGGAATGATTGCTCTGTTTTTACCTTTCATCAAATAATGTAGCCAAATAAAAGCTGGGTGTCTGATAACATAATCTGTATACTGTGATGATTGTAGAGTCTGCTGGGGCCACATTGATAACAGAACATGTTGACGTTAAGTGTTATTTCCACTGTTTATTAATTAATTTCCTGGATTTTACCTTTAATCATTTGTCCATCTGTTATTTGACATAAAAAAGAACCCCAACACACCCCAAAAAGTTGATTCTGTTCATCTGGACGTGGGAGAAACTCACGGATGAGTAACATAATGTTTCTCTCATGGAAAACGCTGCGTCCAGATGAACAGACTCAACTTTCTGGGATTTCCTTACCTGGATGATGGAGCATCAGGACAGAACTCTTGGACTTTATCTCAGCTGTTGCAGGTTTAGCCAAAACGACCTGTTGTGTTTTTTTTCCCCCATTAGGTTTACAGTTTGTTGTTTTAATGTTCTATCAGTGTTGTAGGTAGTTTGGTTGATGACACACTGGTTGTGGTTGTTGTTTTTGTGAGCATTGTAAAGATAAATATAAGGTATTCTGGTGAGTTTTTTTCTGAGACAAGAGGCTCTGATAAGTATTTGAGGAAATACTGTTGTATGAAGAGCTTCATTGTACTCTATAGAACTTTACTTCCACATATTTGTCAAACAACTTTTTGAAGACTGGCAGATATGAGTTGTAGTTGATAATTCTCATTAAGAGTCAGCTCAGAAGCTTCTATTGTCTGTAGGACTGCAGAGAATCTGCACGTGTTTTAGGCAGAAAGAGCATTTTGGATGGGAAAACTAGTACAAAGTAGGATGCTAGCATGACTCTCAAATGTGCAACGGACGAAATGGACAATTCTGTTTATTATTACCGCTCTTTTCTCAGGCTACAGCAAAGACTCTTGTCCAGCAGGAGGAGCAGTTGAAGAAGATGGAGACCATCAGCGCTCTTCAGGAAACCAACAGGATGCTGAAAATGGACCGAGAAAAACTGGAGCGAGAGCTGCAGCAAGCTCAGGCTAAAGTAAGATCAAAGCACTGGATGTGGCCGTTTGTCTTTTCTTGCAGTTTAGTCTGTTACGCTTTTAAGTTTAGATTCTTATCTGTAAACATTTAAAAACGAACAAGCAGGGAAGTGGGACAGCTTGTGAAATCATCGCAATCCGGCAGAATTTCAATCGAGAAAATGAGCGTTTCTGTGCAGACAGTGTCGGAATAAACTGACACTGTCTGCACAGTCAGTACAGACGAGTGGACGTGAACCTGCAGAGACAAAAGGCTGACTATGCTGACACTGCTAATGTTGTTTTTAGACAGTCTGAATTGTAATTTTTGTTACGTAGGTTAGTAGAGATGCATCGATTGTAATTTTCTTGGCCAATTCCGATTTTTAATTAATTAATTTTTCCCAAGTGTAACCTGCAATTCTGATTTCTAAGAACAGTCTGACAGCATATAGGAACAAAAATAAACTTTACTTCAATGCATAATATTATTGTTATAATAAAATAAATAATTAAACTTTACAATTTCCCCCAATCTGCAGTCATAAACGACTGAAAATAAAGTGCTCTGCTGCTGAATGAGTTGCTGTACACCCACCTTTACCTGATATATTTTACATTAGCAAGCAGAAGCAGGTGCAATAAATTTCAATAACAAAACAAATGTCAGGTGCTTACATTATTTTCCAGTATGTCTGTAAATTCACCAGACCTTTTCTCTTTTTTACGCCATAATTATCTCGCCCACTGACGGGTGGAGGGAGGTTGTGTTTTCACTCCCGTTGGTCTGTTTGTTTGTTAGCAGGATAATTCAGAAATTTTTGATTAAAATTTAAAGGATAAAATTTTGATTAAAAGGTAAAGGATTCTTTACCATTGTGAAACAGGGACTTGAACATATGAAGGCTAACTCCCTGGTCAGTTGTCTGGGTTGGGAACCCTGATAATCGGCTCATTTTGTTCTTTGGCAGGCCGATAGGTGCGTCTCTATAGATAAGGAAATTAGTATCTAGTTTTGTACCTTCATAGATTTTTTTTTTCTTGAAGGCATGAATGGAAATATGCAATTGGAGGAGTTTCCCTCTTCAGCTGCAATTTTTCTAGAGGCAAATGGCACGAGCAGCTTCTTCGGTGCTGACTTTCTCCTCTTTATCGATGAGACTAAACCCAAAAATACTTGACTTCACTCACTGAAGCCAACATGTTCCACAGCTCGCTGCACTTACCGCCTGCTCATCATAAAGAGACTCCCCTCTGGTGGCGTTTTTGTTTCGCACTACAATACGTGACCTCAGTACAGCATCTCCTCTTATTTTATTAGTCTGTTTTTTTTCTAAGTTCACTCGTATATCTTGGTACTGACCAAGCCTGATGCAACTGCTCTTCTGAAAACCTCCCAAAATTGTGTCTCACCAGGTGACAAAACTCCAGTCAGACATCGGCCCTCTGCATCAATCTCTGTCTGTGCTGTCAGAGAAGAACGGCTCCCTGCAGGCTGACAAGAGGCTGTTGGAGGACGACCTTAAACGGTTGAAGGCAAAAAATCAGGTAATGCCACTGCGTGAACGAGGGCTGAGTACATGTGTAAATCTCTGGAGCTTGAAAAAAGGCGACTGGACTTCTTTTTGTTGCTTGAAGACGTTTCACCTCTCATCCGAAAGGCT
>JAVDPK010002991.1:537950-550390 GCA_034780415.1 Cichlasoma orientale
GTGTGTGTGTGTGTGTGTGTGTGTGTGTGTGTGTGTGTGTGTGTGTGTGTGTGTGTGTGTGTGTGTGTGTGCTCTGCTTTCTTCATATGGCTCATTTTGAACAGTCAATTATGTGTGATGGGCAGCCCTCTAATAAGCCCTCAAGGACAGCTGTGGTTACTGCAGGCTATTGTGATTGGTGAAAGGCTCAGATTAAAGCAACTCGTAAAACTTTATTAGCACCCCACATTGTGACCATGTACAGACTGTGGGACGCACGCTGGCGGGCAGTTCAGAGCACCACACTCACGCGCGCACACACACTCACACACACTCGGTAGGTGTAAAGAAACAGAGGGCCAGACAGACATCATGAAACATGTATTTAAAGAGCATCTGGCAGTAGAAAGAACCGATTCATTCAACCAGCACATGTAATTGTCACTTGTGCAATATACAAGTCAGACAGTTCACTTGAGAAGTGTGCCTGTTTCTGTCTGTAGCTGCCACGGGAGACAGCATCATGCCTGTGCATCCACATTGACTTTGTTCAGTTTTACTGTCGGTGGTAACGACTCTGGTGGGACCGTGGGCCGCTGACCAGTGTCTGCTCACATTACCTCACCCTCCTGGTATCATCCTCTCACTGTCTTCACTTGTTCCTATTCATTATTTCAGCTTTATAGTCAAAGCCAATTACATGCTGAGGTTTATATGGTAGTGGGGAAGGAATGTGTCCTTTTGTTTACTTAGTGTCATTAGCTCGCTAGCTTTTAACTTCAGCTTCATCAGGACCATACTGCGAAAAGCTTGTTTGACCATATCTTGTGTTTATAGATCTGTTTGAGGGTTTTCTTCGTACTCAGCAGTTATTGAATTATTAAGCACTTTCTTATGACGTGAACTGAAATTCTAGTTTTGATATATTTCGCAATATTTTTCTTTTAAAACCACGTTAATGAGCTTTCAGCTCGTTTAAATCAAAAGAACGGCCCTTAATAGTAGCACACCATTCTCGGAAAAGGAGAGCCTTTAATGAGCAGTCACAGAGGGCGGTGGGTGTTATGGTTTTGAGGTTGTTACTGTTTTGGTCTATAAATTTTGATTTTGTGTTTATTTTTTTGCACTTTTTGTATTTGCTTGTTTCTCAGTTTTTGCACTTTCCCAGAGTCTCTGGTGGTTCCATGTCGGTGACTCTTTGTGTCCACGTGCTGCTCATAACTCTCATTTATCACTTCCTGTTTTATCTTCTTATCGAGTTTCCCGTTTGATTAAACTCCCCGTCTTTGTTTTCCTCCATCGCAGATGTCTGCTTCATTCTCCTCCTGCACAGAGTCGCCAGCTTTGAATTAAAGCTTATTTTTGGTTAATCTTACTTCCCTCCTCGGTCCTATTACACAACAGCTGGGTTATAACACACCTGGTGTGGTCAAAGTCTGAGTTTATGTTGAAATTCTGTCAGGCTGTAAATCAAAAATCTTCTGTTATCTTTCTAATACAGAAATCAAACTGAAGGAGATTGGTGGCAATGACTGTTTTAACCATCTTCTTACATGAAACGAGGCTGAGTTCATTAAAACAGCACTCAGTGGACTCGACTGACCCGACTGAGCCTTTCATTGACTTATCAGAAGCTTGTTCCCCTAAATAAACTTAAGGCTTTTGTTTACCTGTTAGAAATATGACCATTACTCACATCTCCAGCAGAAAATGAATTACCGATTAAACACCGTTCAAAGTGTCAGAAGTCAGATTGTTATTCTGAGCAAAGAGTCGGCATCAAATTATGGCCTGACTGAAGGCTTATAAAGGGGTAATGCATGGCATTTAAACAATGTGGAAGCGCACACATTAGTCACACCTAAAAAGAAAAATTAGGCAGATTAAAAGTGGGTAGACCATCAGGACATGAATACATTAAGCTTTGTGTTCACTGACAGAAAAGTAACTTCATCACATATTTACTGAATAAAGGACACGAGCCTCCAAACCAGCAACAGTCCTGCCAAGAAGGGTTTTCTACAAGAGATCTCAGAGGATGGGCACCATCTCTAAACCACCTCTCGGGAGAGGAAAGAAAAAGCAGCTCGTCTAGCATTTCATGGGACATGATAGAAAAAAAAGTCTTTTGCATTAATGGAATCTAAGTTAGAGATTAGCAGCAGTAACAAAAGCATCTTCAGAGGTCTTAAGAGGCACACTCCATCCTCTACTCTGCATGTTTGCAGAGAAGAATTGATATTACAGCAGAATGATGAGCCTATTAACAGTGCTGTGAGAATAAAGGTACTTAAATTTTATTTGAAAAGAGATTGAGGCGGAGTTTGTTTTTATATTTTTAGCCTGTGTGTCCCTGTTTGATATTTTTAGCTGGTGAATAAACTTCCTTTGAATTCAAAGTCAATGAAACCTTTGTGCCTCCCAAGTGACTGCAAGTGCAGGTAAACCTGCAGGTAGCCAAGGGGGCGGGTCTTCACCCAACTGTTCAGGGGGACTTTTTAGTTAAAGGAACTGGACTGGTCACTCTGGCCATATTTCTGGCCCAACCTCTGTTGCTTTCATGCAATTGGAGCCTTTGAAACCAAATATTATTTCTTCAGAGAAACTGAACAGAACCTAAACAACAGCAAAACACAGCAACATTAAAGAGACGAAAATAAACAACAATAAAGGTGGAAAATAATAATGATATTAATGATAAAAATAATTTTTGTGTGATGTCACTTATTCTAAAATTTGCATCTTATGGATTTGTTTGACCATTTTTTAATACATGTGTGTATTTTTGTATCAGGTGTATTCGATAATTTCCTAATGATATCTTCTTAAATCTATATTTGATTAAAGATGTGTAAGAATGCAAAAGAGCCACAGCCATTCATCAGAACCAATCAGCTCGGCCGTTCTGGTGCTGCATGGAGCCAAAAAACAAATTTCCTGTAAGGGTCTCTGTGTGCACATCACACGCAGTCTAATGATTTATGCAGGCTGTGGATAAAATGCTAAAAGTTTATGATCTTTATGGTCTTCTGGTTCCTTGATGCAGTTTAGTGACGTCCACAAGTTAAACCAAACACTGACACTTTGCTCACCGTTTGTGTCTTATGATCACAGAAAAATATTAATCTTGTTATTTACATTAATCGTTTTCTGACACAAAACTTGAACGCTTCCAAATCTTGCTTCAAATTTTCGTCGATCCATTGAAGGCACTTTGAGAGGTCTGTATAGACACTGGGTACATCTGAGTATTTAAAGTTATGATTGTTGCTGAAAGAAACCACACCAACAGCTCTCCCGCCGCACACCAGAGGACCGCCAGCGTCCCCCTGTGAGGAGGAAGGATTTTAATTTGTCTGCTTGATATTTAATTAGGTCGTTAATATTTGTTTACAAAAAACAGTTCATTTTTTAAATAACAGAAAACATACCTGACATAATCCTTTGTTTGTGCCATATCCACCTGCACAGATAACACTGGGAGGAAGACGAAGGCACTGATTCTGACAGACTCGTGCGTTAACGACGGCCACATCCGCCGCTCTCAGCTCATCGTCTTGAGCACCAGTTTCAGTTTTTCCCCATCCTTTTCCCCAGATTTTTATGTTTCCATAAGTAGTTTCAGATTTGCACAAATACAAAATTCAGTCAGGAGTTCCTCGGGGGTCCGTCTGTGGTCCGTTACTCTTTAACCTTTACGTGCCCCCATTTGGTACTGCCAAAACGAATCATATCCTACCATTCTTATGCAGATAATACACAATTGTGCTTATTATTTTCCTCCAGTATAACCCCTATTCACAAACTAAAGAGCTGCAATGATGACATTAACTGCTGGATGTCTCTAAGGTTAGAAACTTTTTATCTCAAACTGACTCTGAGGAATTGGTCCATATCATATCAAGTGATTTGACTTTTGTCATTTAAGGCACCTTCAGCCTCCTAATTTGGTTAAATTAGTAATTAGGTCCCTTTGGGCTGTTCAGGACCTGTTTGTAAGGTTAAGGAATACTTTGGTTTAAATCTCACTGATGATTGAATGAAATACTAATGAAGTTCTTATGAATTCCAGCTGTCACTGTTTGGTTGCTTTGGGTGTGGGAAAAGCAGCCAACTCAAACACTTTGAGTTCTGTGATGAAGCACAGAAACCAGTGTCCCGCTTCAGGCTCTCTAATCTTAAAGTTAAGAAACCAATACTCTACGCAAAGCTTTTAGTTCTGACAGCAGCAAGGAAAATCATTACTGCCAGCAAATATGCAATTAGCCAGAACACAGCATGCGATTGATTTGGACGAGTAATTGTATAAATTCGACACAATTTCACTCATTAATGTGAAAATGATCAGTTATATTGCACCGCATTTAAAAAGTCACTTTTCTCCTCTTAAAACACTCAAGATCTGAAAACTTGTTAGAAGATTAGATCCAATTATGATGCTATTATTGTCTATTATTAAAAAACCTAATGTCAAAACAACAAAGTGTGTCATAGTGACGAAGCAACAGAGAATAATCATCGAACTCTGATCGGTCCTTCGACTCTGTGCAGCCTCATAGAGAGTTTCAGCTCGCTGTCCAGTGGAACTCTTCTAAAAGGCGACAGTGATGACATCACCTGCTGAGCATCAGACATCAGACACAGTGAAAAGATGATGTGCTCATAATAAAGCTCCACAAATAAAATTAAAAAACATCTTGTTTTGGTCGTTGTTGTTTTTTTCTTACACCATTTCATCCCAGCGACTGGTGACTGTTACAGAAAAGCCATAACATTATGACCACTGACAGGTGAGGTGGATAACCCTGATTATCTCTTCATCATGGCACCTGTTAGTAGGTGGGATTTATCAGGGAGCAAGTGAACACTTTGTCCTCAAAGTTGATGTTAGAAGCAGTGTGAGGATCTGAGTGAGTCTAACACGGACTCTGTGATGGCTAGACGACTGACTCAGGACCACAGCTCCTGTGGGCTGCTCCTGGTCTGCAGTGGCCTATAAAAAGTTGCCCAAGGAAGGAACAGTGATCGAGCATGTGCGCGAGAAATAAGTCTGATCAGTGGAAGTATTTTAGAGTAGCTATATTGAGCCACAGAGATGTGCACCCATGGTACAGCTGTGCTCTAATTGACTGTTTTCCCTGCAGAACATCCAGCATGAAGCAGCAGCTTATTTAAGCCATATATTAATTTCATAGGCTACTATATGACATCCATCCATCATTCACTTCCACTTATCCTGTTTGGGGTCGTGGGGTGGGGGGCTGGAGCCTACCCCAGCTGACGTAGGGCACAAGGCAGGGTACACCCTGTACAGGTCACCAGCCTGTCACAGGGCTAACACAGAGAGACAGACAATTTAGTGTGGCAAATTAATCTAACTCCAGTAGTCTTTGGACTGTGGGAGGAAACCGGAGTACCCGGGGAAAATCCACGCAGACACAGGGAGAACATGCAAACTCCAAACAGAGAGAGAGAGAGAGGCCCGGGCCGAACCCAGGCCTTCGAGATGGTATTCTTTTTTTTTTTTTCAAAGTGGTATTCTAACTGTGAGGCAGCAGTGCTAACCACCGCGCTGCCACTATATGACATGTTGATCCTAATTTCACTCCCTGCTGCAGCACCCTGATCTCAGGACAAACACCACAGAGGAAACTACACTAAAACCTTCTGATCAAACACTGCCCCCTAATGGTCAAAATCTTTTAAAATACTTATGCCATTAAAGGTGTGTATGTGGGGTCAGAAGGTGTCAGTTTGAGGGGTGTTGGGGTGGGAAGGATGGAGGGTGGTGGGGGGAGGAGCATAGTATTTACTACTACTGACTGATGGGACTTTGCTTTCTCAAGATTTTTTAATATTGTGTGAAAAGGAATCACATATGCTAAATTAATATTAAGAAAACATCAAGTGGCACAGGGATGAATGGTGGTTCACTAGTACAGAAAGTTCACTCCATGATTACATACATCACGTACTATTGCAGTAAATTCATATATTGCTGCACAGACAGACGCCAACACTGTGATAAAGATATATTTTATTAGAGAGCTATGACACGACTGCCAAGCAGTATTTCAGCACAGACCTCCTCACTGTCTGTGGTTTAATCTTAACTGTGTCTAAGTGCAGTCGGCAGGCTGCTGCTGGATGTTTCCTATAAAGTGCGTTTATCTGTACATGCAGTGTTTATTTCTTTACTTGTGTTTGTCCTGACTCAAATACTGTTCCTCCACCTCTTCTCTTTACCCCTTTAATGTTATTTCCACCCATTCTTTGTCTTCCTTCTTTTCCCCCCTCTCTGCTTTTATTCACTTCCCTCCATTGCACTACACAATTTTTCTATTCCACTTCCCCTTCCTCGTCCTCATCATCAGCACATGCTGTGAATTCTTTCTCGGGTAAGAGGCCATATTCATTGAGAAACGCCTCCACATCCGTTGCAAAGAACTCTTCATTGAAGTGTTTGGTAACAGCCAGGAAGTTACCCAGTAACTCACCAGCCTTGTACACCAGCAGGGTAGGAAGAACCTGGAAGAACAGAAACAAAACTTCACATAAACTTATATTCATAAAATATGGAAGTCCTAGGTGTAACCATCAGCCAAGGTTCCACGGGAACTTTTTCCAGGGACTAGAAACCTTTGGAAGAACGCTTTCACTGTAGAGAACAGGCTGAGGAATTAATTTCAGTTTCTTGGAAAAAGAAAAACCCAAAACAAAATGTTTGGACTACAGTTGTGGGGTGGAAATGGAAACTGCATTTACTCCTCTAAAGTCTAACCCTTCATCGGAGAGGCAGGGTTAGAGTGGTCAGTAAAACTTTCTTTGATATATTTGTAAACAGTGCACTGACCTCAGAGGAGAAGCGCTCAGAAGCACCCGTGGCCACGGCATCAATACGGCAAAATTTAACGCTGGGGTATTCAGTAGCCAAACAGTCCAGACACGAGTTCAGCTCTTCACAACCTGACGAAGGACAGATAATGGACAAAACAGCACTGTGTCCAGTACATGAGTGTTTCTGAAATACATTTGTGGTTCAGAGCAAACTGGAGTTTAAATTCTAGTGTTGAGTCAGTAACTTAAGATTTAATATGCATGACGAAAAAAACCACCTAACCTTTGACACCGTGCTGGTAGATGTGGACCACCACGAGGGTCAACCGGTGTTCCTTCTCTATGACCTCAAGGAAGGCGTCTCCGCTCTCAAGCTCGTAGACGGACTCAAACTTGGGACCAAAGCTCAGGCGCTCGTGCATTTCTTGCATGCACTGTTTTCTGTAGCGCTTTAGGCAACTTTCATCCTCATCTTGGATCAGCTCGTACTCCTGAACACTCATCTAGAGTTGAGAAAACGTTACTGTTCAACTTGCAGGTGTTCATTTTCCTGCGTGCTTTTCTGCATGAACTAGTGTGCGTGCGGTTCCGTGAGTTTCCGTTCACCTTTCTGTTCAGTCTCTCCTTGTCATCCTCTCGCGGACTGGACATTTGTCTGAGCAGCTCTCTCTTGTTTTGAGGGACCGTTTGATCCACGCTGTCCAACTTAAACCTTCGCCAGTCATTAATTACACCTTTTGGTCCTGGAGACACGCAAAGAAGCGCTAACAAAGTCACGTATTTTCATGAAAAATATCTCTGCACACCAACACAAGTTTAACTATAAATTATAACATCTACACACTGTCTCGCTTACCATTATTTTGTTATATCACTCAGATCCAACTGACCTTTATCAGGTGTTTTTGCAAAAGGTTATCATTTATCTTTTTAATGAATACGTGAAGTCAAAACAGCACCGGAGTCAATAATGCTGCGACACTACTGATAGGTTTTACAGAAGGGTGGTACTCTACATTTGTAGACTCTTCCATCTGTCTTGTGTGTCTGACCTGTGTGATTAGAGGGCAGCTCATCTTCTTCCTGAGTAGTGGCAGACATCCTTTGAGAAGCCTGCAACACACAGAGTAGATAACCTGACTAGGTCCATAGGTGTTGTTATACAGTATGCTCATAAAAGTCAGTCTCAGCCTAATTCAGCAGTTAAGGCCCTTTTTGTTTCATTTTTTAAATAAATACATTTGTTTCACATTTTATTTAACATCAGTTGTTAAGTGTAGTTCCAGCTGTCTTTACTGACCGCTGTCCTTCATCTACATAAAATTAGTCGCTTTCATTAACACCTACTCCGACTGGCTGGAGAGGTTTGCCTTCTGTCCTGTCTCTCTGCTCTTTCCCCTCATCCCCAACCGGTGATGGCGGATGGCTGCTCGTCCCTGAGCCTGGTTCTGCTGGAGGGTTCGTTCTGTTAAAGGGGGTGTGTGATTGTTATGGGTTCTTCCTAATCCTACTCCATGTAGCTTGAATCCACCTCCAGTGCTCCCGGCCTTGATTCAGTTCCACCTGGTCTCGTGCACTCACAGTATATCTACCTTCATTCTCTCGATCATCAGCCAGGTCTCTTCCTTTACCAGTCATAGTCCCTACTTGGCCTGTTGGCCAACGGCACCAGAGGCAATCATTGTTAACCACAGTCTTTACCAATCTTGCATGGAAATCTCATTCTTGATGATCTGTATGTTTGATCTGGCAAAGATTTTACTCCAGATGTCCTTCCTGACCCATTTATCCGGGCTCGGACTGGCACTCGGAGTACGCTGGCTTATGGCTGCCATCGCTCGGTTGAACATTGTTATATGATCGAGGTAAATAAATAACTGTAGTTGTGGTTCTATGGTTTAATCCAGTTATATGTAGAGACAATCCTAGCACTTTGTTGGATTCTTTCTTTATTGCCTTATATTTGAATAAAACATAAATCCTGCTTTAACTTGTATGAAAAAAAATTCTAAAATTCTAAAATATATCGATCCAGCTGACGTGGAAAAAAAAAAGTGAAGAGTTTGAAAAGAACCATTACTAAATCGTGCTGTTTGTTTCTTATATTTTGAATGGTGATAAGGCAGAGTTTGAGCATTTGCTAACATGTCCACAATGTTATGGTGGTGAGAAAACTGTGGTTCAAGCGTGAACGAGCGAGCACAGGAGTAATCCTGATGGGACCATTTTAGCTCCACATCTGAATACACGCAGCATCTCGTGTATGTAAATGACCCATGCAGTTAGACACACAGTTGTCACAGACATTTAGTATGAACCAGGCTGAAGTTTACTTATCAGATTAAGACAAGATTACCGGGAGTCTCACACACACACACACACACACACACACACACTTAGGATTTCTTATGTATGTGCGTGTGTGAGATATGACAATTTGTTATAGCTAAGCCCATCATCTTGTTTAGCTTTCAGCAACTGAAAGTTTGTATTCCTTTGATGTGATCCTGAAAATTTAAGATCATCGTCTTGTGACAGTTTTTAAAAGTTTTTTCACTATCATCTGAACGCCAATATTATGACTGATTGGAAAGAAGATGTGCTGGAGTGTAGTTAAACATCACGTTTGTATTATTTATCAGTTTCATGAACATTACTGTATACTATAGTAAAGCCATCTGTTACATTTCTTTTGCTTGACGTCACCTTTGTAACTTCTCGTTAACAGCACTCAATTTTTATATTCCCACATAACCGCACAAATCCTTATTCTAATAAGGAGCACATACGCGAGATCTTTTTTTTTAGTAGTGTAAATAGCATAAGTAGAATCACCACAAAGCTGACAGCAAAGTAGGGGACAGTGATGGCACTGTATGAATGAGTAAAGTACAAACATAGGATCCTACAAGCCTGTTCATCTCTGCTTTTGCTGCTTGGTTGGGGTTGCATGTACTCCACTCAAGAATCACTGTGGGTCTGATAATCTCTCACTGTTAGCTTTGGGTAAGCATTATGGAGTGCGATTAAACTAGGTTATCGTGTTGAGTTTGCAGCATTTTGTTTGTCGCTTGTAGAGCTGTGAAGTCACGTTCACAGATGTGGATTGTTGTTACGTGATTGAGCTGTCACTTCCATCCATTCTTGCAGAAACTTGTTAGAAATTTGCAAATCATCACTCTTCAAAAGTTGTGGCATTGCTCTATCATTTTTATTCTGTCTCCCACGTGACCTGAGACCAAGTAATTGGGCATAAAAAGGCAATAAAGAATGCCAACATTACATCTGACTGAAAAAGCCAGATAAAGACAATATGATTGATCTGTAACTGTGATTACTAAATTGATTAAAGATAATTGCAGGCAAATGTAAAGTAATCAACCCTCTTCTTCATACACAGTGCTTTTTCTTTTCTCAGTAACCAAAATATGATTATATCACTCAAAGAAACTGCTGCTGTGTTGAAGGGTGCGCTTAGTATGAAGGAACGACTCATCAGGAACCACTTCTCTGCTGTTTACATCAGTAAATGCCACGCTGAAAGCTGCTGATACAGCTGAGCTGTTGATGACAACAGGGTACTAAGCAAAGCTACGTCAGTCATAAAACTGATAATGCCCATTAGTCTGAGGCAGCTAATTCCTTCAGGCTGTCAAAGCTCTACATTTACATACAGGAGCCTATATAAATAGATGTGTGCATATAAATCACTGTCTGCTACTAAGAAAACAATGTGCGAATCAGAGAATGGATTTTTGGAGCATTAAAAATACCCCCAAAGTAAATTAATGTGAACCACAGCTGCTGAACAATGCTATAAATTATACTTAGTTTGCAGCAGAAGCTAAAATTACTCCAGCAGCCTTAGAAATCCCTGTTTTTAATGCAAAAGTAAATATTTGCACCAATGCATGCTTTCTAATGAAATAAAACAGCAGCTCTTACCTTTGTCTCTTGAATGAGAATTGGTTTTAAAGGCCAGCCAGTCAATCTTGTAATTCACTGATACTGTGAGATCTGGCAGGAGAGAGGGAAGTGCAAGCTTAGAAAAGGGTGGGACTAGAGATGAGAGAATAAGCTTAATCTTCACTGTCATCATCATTATAATGTGACGCCTAATATGATTAAGTCCAATACCTGGCTCAATATTATGGACTGAGGACAACAAAGTGGATACAAAATAACTCCACATTTTTAAACTTGTTCATCATGTGGACAGGTAAAAAAGTAGTGGTCTGTTGCTTAGGTTACTTTTGAACAAAGGAATATGAATGAAATACAGTCAATGAGTTCAAATTTTGTCAGTTATATTCTTCAGTTATATTTTTAATGGACTATAAATATCTGTTCTCTATTGTGACTCTCTCTCCACCCTACATATTCCATATGTACAATGGACTAATCCCCACAGCGCAGCTGACATGGATACTCTTTAAGACACATCACCTGTGGCGGCCATGTAATAATTGCCATCATTTCTATATAAGCACTATGGGTGCATGCCTTCGTCCTTGATCAAAACCGCTCATCGCATTGTGAAAATGTCTGCAGAGTATGGTAAAATGTTGAGGATAGTTGCCCAAAAAAAATAAAAGATTTGCAATAAAGAAAAAGCCCGTCCCTGGGTGGGCTCGAACCACCAACCTTTCGGTTAACAGCCGAACGCGCTAACCGATTGCGCCACAGAGACAGATGACATAGAGTTGATGCAAGGCAAACATATGCATGTGCACGTACACCTATGTATAAGTAAATATATTTTATTTATTATATGGATATTTTGTGCCTAAGAACTAACCACCTATTTCATGAAAATAATCACCTTTAGAGAGAGAGAAAAGTGTAACGTCCTTGGGTGGGCTCAAACCGCAAACCTTTCGGTTAACAGCCGAATAATAACTATACAATTATATATTTCCTCTATATAATGATCAGATATTGTGACCACAAATCACTGCTAGTGTGTATTGATACTGTCTCACGTACAAAGATGATGACCGAATGTGAATGTTTATGGCCCGGCTAGCTCAGTCGGTAGAGCATGAGACTCTTAATCTCAGGGTCGTGGGTTCGAGCCCCACGTTGGGCGTCAATTGTTTTTTCTTTCGTTCCTTGCAATACTATAATGATGGGACAATTTCTCCTATCTGAAAAATTCAACAGGTTATCCCAGCCAGTATATGGTTATTACGGGAATTTCATTCAGACACTTACACAAAGCCCGCAAATCCGCTCTTTTGTCTTCCCTACACACACACACACACACACACACACACACACACACACTGGGGACTATAATATTAAAATATCTGTGTGTCTGTAATGCTGGATTTATAATTTTTTTGTAAGTTGTAAATAACATTTTGTGCGTAACTTCAGGTACTTGTAAATGTGTGTTCAAATACAAGCACAAATCTTAAGAAATTATGAATACAAAATAAAAGTAGGCATAAAAAACGTTAAATACAAGTACATGAATCACCTGATAAGCACGGACAAAACGACAGTTACGAGTGCACAAAGTTTTTCGTGCGGACATGGTGCGTTTAAATGCTTGTGGAAAGCTGGGTCATCTGACTTTTGTTCGGAGTCTAGTGTTTTTTCCACTGAACTTATTTCACTCT
>JAVDPK010002991.1:564185-615535 GCA_034780415.1 Cichlasoma orientale
CAATACGGTTCATCTCCACACAGCACTGATAAAGGCTCAGCCACTTGCGCTGTCGTGGCGACATCTGTTGCACTATAGCTCCACAATGCACACCGTTCCACCAGTGGAACGCTGTAATAGCCATTGAAAAGTGATTCGCCTCGGATTCGCCGTGGATGTGACTGCACAAATGAACAAACTAAATGTCAAACTGCAGTGCAGGGGCGCTTTTGTGCATGAGATGTACAGTTCAGTGAAGGCTTTCATGACAAAGTTGCAGCTTCTCTCAAGCCAAGTGAAGGACAACATTCTGACCCACTTGCCAACACTAAAGGAAGCCACAAGATCAGCCAATCACCTCCATAAGTACTCAACCATGTTAGAAGCTCTGCATGGAGAGTTTTCAGGGCGATTTCAAAACTCTTGAAAGTGTAATGCACATGGTTTCTTCTCCCTTCAACTGCAGTGTGGATAATGCACCAAGTGATGTTCAGATGGAACTCATTGACCTGCAGTCTGACATACTTCTGGCAGAGCACTTCAGGTCAGTCTCACTGCTGGACTTTTACTCCTCCCTCAAAAAGGAGAGCTTTCCACACCTGAGGAGGCATGCTCACAGGATTCTAGTTCTCTTTGGATCTACATTCATTTGTGAACAGACATGCTCAGCGATGAAGTTCAACAAATCCAAACACAGATCCTCTATCACTGATGACCACCTCTCAGCTGTCCTTGGCATAGCCACTGCATACATTCAGCCAGATTTCAGTGCCCTTGTTCAAGCTCAGAACAGACTGGATTATTCTCACTGAAGAGGTGAAATGAGGTCGGACACATTAAGTTATTGATTGTTGTATTTCTGTACACACGTGGACAAAATTGTTGGTACCCCTCGATTAATGAAAGAAAAACCCACAATAGTAACAAAAATTACTTTAATTTGACAAAAGTAATAATAAATAAAAATTCTATGAAAATGAACAAATGAAAGTCAGATATTGCCTACGGAGAGGTAAGACCACTCTGCTGACAGGATAAAACTGTTTTTTTTACTTACATTTTCTGTGTAGCCTTCCTGTATTGTGCTAGGCTAAGACTAAAATTACTTTCCCAACAGGATTTTACCAAGTAAGGTCTATATGAATTCTGAATAAAGCGAACAAGTAATAGAAATCAAGTACATTTAATTGTGTAAAATGTCTCTTTTAGAACAAAATGAAATAGTTCGGTAATTACGATTTGGACTTTGACCTATTCCAACAGGTTAGGGTTAGGGTTAGGTGTTTTCCATCTTGTTGATGTTACAGCGCCAACATTAATTCTCAGTACACCACACAATTTGATCCAGATGCAAAAAGATCCAGACTTTGACCATCTGAGCAATGCTTAACTAATTATTTTTTTATAAAGAGTCCATTCTTTCTTTTGGCATGTCACCTTACAGTTAGAAGCTGCAATCAAGATCCACCTGAAAAAAGGAGAACCAGGGAAGAGAGGAGACATTCTGAGAAAGGACTCAAAAATCTAGTGGCCATATTTGTAAATTAAAAAAAATAAACTTGAATATTCTCCTAAAGTGGTCAATTTTGGGAAAGGGGGTCTATTCCCAGAGATATTAAAGTCTTACATTTAGACTTTGTATCATCACACATGCCACATGTACTTGATGACCTTTATTAAATTATAACTTGCAGTCAAATGCAAAATGCTATATTGACTGGAAATAGATGTGGGATTAGGCCCCAGGATCTGGATGTTCTCAGAAACATCCAGAGACATTGCTGTGAATCAGGTGTAATCAGAAGAAGAAAACACAACTATCTGGATGAGGTGATGGAATAAAGCTATCACTTACAGTGCACACGCTGATTAAGGTGTGTCTTACTGACGGGGCTTCCTTGTCGGTAAAAACTCTCATAAATGGAATATCATTCCCCCTCCCCATCTAATATTTACATTGTTAATATATTTAATTAGTTGAATATTTATTTTAAAACCCTATATTATGATACATCCAACATGATTAAAATCATAATGCATAGATCTACATTTAGAACATGTTTTATGTAAAAGTTTAAGGAACTCTTGCCTTCACTATATAACCACTGCTTGTCTGTTGGAAGTGAGCGACTGCATGTGAAGAATACAGTCAAATCTGTTTTGTTCTTCCTGTTTTCAGATTGTGTAAAAATGTGTTTCTAAGAGAATACGAAGCCACCCTCGGAGTGGACTTTGAGATCGAGACGTTTGACATATGTGGAGTACCATTTTCCCTTCAGATGTGAGTAGACTTTAAAGTACTGTAATTACACTGCAGCATGTCACGTTTTTCTCCATTCATGCTACTGTAACTGGTGATGTTTTCTTCCAGCTGGGACGCTGCAGGTCAGGAAAAGTTTAAGTCTGTCGCCTCTGCGTTCTATAGAGATGCTATGGGTAAGAAGCTGTTGTGATTTCTAATTCCGAGAGAGATGGCTGTTCTAATATTAGATGACCCTTTTGTATTTTAGCTTGTGTAAACTAATAATATGGGGAGTTCTTGTTCTTCTTTTTCAGTCATTGTCTCAGTCGTTGACATGGCAAACATTAAGTCTCTAGATCATGCACGGTACGTCTGATTATCATTGGCTTTATTCCTGCTTCATCACTGTTTAGTTTGATCACGCTAGTTATTATCTGTTACTAATAGGTGAGCCTTCACACTCTAATATTATCCAAGTTATCACTTGACTCTGCTGCTTCATAACATCCTTTGGCTACTTGTTTTGGTTTTCTACCTTCTCTACGCTAAGCTCACAGTCTCAGCTCTCATAGCAGAGAACCACTAAAACTAGTGATTCCGTTCAAGTATAGACTTGACTGGTTCTTATAGTGCTTTTCTACTCGAGCAAAATGTTAGTATGTTTATGCACCTGGCTGCTTTCACAGCCAAAGACAAACATGCAGTTTGGCCGAGGGGTCATTTCATTAGTGAGCAGAGGAGGAGAAAGACCTGGAGCAGAAATGAAGAGGCATTTCAGTGCAGAAGAAGCGATTTCAAATGAGCCTCCTGTTTAATGACCAACTGACAGGGACAAGCGTTCTGCTTTCCAGAATATTTGGGACAGGTAGAAACAGTGCTTCACACTCATGTTCAATCCAGGGGGCGACGTCTGTGTTGAGTATCTTGTACCCTTCAGAAGCCGCTGCAAATTCCTCCAGTACATGCCCAGCAAACTAGCAAAGTACAGGTCTGGGTCACTGCAGACTTCACCACATCATATGCCTGAAGGTGCCAGTTATATACTGAAACCAGTGACGTGCAGTCAGGTGAGGCAGTGCCTCCCCTGTCATCATGACAAGTAAAATACTAACAATGATGAAAATGGGTAAATACATTTGACCACTTGACTGTTCTATAAAACTGTTTTTTGAATTATTTCAACACTTTAATGGTCAAAATTGCGGAATTTACGCATCGCCTGTTCAAACACACGGAAGAAATGCGGGGTGAGGCAGTGCAGTGCTGTGGCTCACCTCTGGGGGCGCTGTGTCACACACAATAAATGATGCAGGCGGTTGGCGCATGCCCATTGCCGTCTCTCTTTATATCGCCGATATACATGTTTGATTACACATGTACTACACATGCTGATGTTCCACAGTCTGTCTGATATACTGAATGAATGTGTGTGTTTATGTTTATGTTTATTCTTTGTGATCGGTAATAAACACGGTGAAAATACACAGAGTGAGGCAGAAAGTACCGTGCCGCACCGATAGGGGGCAGCGCTAACATCCGACTCCAGACGAGTCAGTGCCTCACCCGTCACAAACCTTACCGCATGTTACTGCTTGAGGCGCTCTGGAGAAGGGCCAGGGAAAGCGAGTCATCCTGGACATGATTGAGGGTCTCAAGGCTGTCACACTCGTTCCGAGGAAAGAAAGTGGCCTTGGAAGGGACCATCAGGGCAAACAAGCCTGAGCATCCCCCTAACCTGAAGCAGACAAAGAGGAGAGCTGTCTTGTTTGCATTCAGTCGCCACCACAGCAGTGAGCTACGTCCCATGGCAGGGAAGAAATGTCCTCCTCCCGAGCAGCGAAAAGCTGCTGCCACCATGGTGGTGGAGCTACAGACCACTGTTGCTGCCCTTCCAGAAGCCACTGCTGCTACCAGCTTGACCAGAAGGAAAGGTGTGTGGTGGCTGTGCGTAAAGAAAGAGGTCTTCCAAAACCTGAACAAAGTGTAACATGCATTTGTAGAGAGCCCCAGGTCACATGCTGCAGGGCCAGCTGGTCTGCTGCTGGAAATGAACTGAACTAAACTAAGCGCACACACACACACACACACACACGACTGAGAAAAATGCCAAGATGTGCAAAGCTGTCATCTAAGCAAGAGGTGCCTACTCTGAAGAATCTAAAATATAAAACACATTCTGGTTTAATAGTTTTTTTGTTTACTAAATAATTCCATGTGTAGTCATAGTTTGGATGACTCTAGTCCATTTTTAAATAGTGGAAAAACCACTGAATTAGAAGGTGTGTCCAAAATTTTGACTGGTACTGTATGCAATAAACAAATGACGAGGGTACAGGAATGAAGAGTATAGGAGTACTTGGAGAAGAATGCGCCTTGAGTGTTCAAATTGAGTAGAAAGGCAATATATAAGTACCAGTCCGTTTACCATATTAAGGCGCCTTTATTCCCAAACCCTTTCTTTGGTTGTGATGTGAATGACCCCAAATTAAGCAAGCATATGCGTTATACAGTCGTGACTGAAACATACTGAAAAACATACTGCTAAAATAAAATAAACTGTCATTATATAAAGAGATGTGGATTAACCATTTACCTCAGGACTCAATGGAGACGAAATCAGAACTAATACCAGAGTTAATATTAGTTATTTTGGAAGAGATGTGGATGATGATTGAGTTTGAAATCAAGATTAAATGCTCATTATTTCTGTACATGTCAGGAACCTCTTGTATTTCAGTGTATCCATGTTTTTTTTAAGGGAATCAGCAACTTGTTTTAAATGACAAGTTAGTAGGAAATTGGAACTTAAAGTAAATATTTTTATTTATTTTAGCCAGTGGTTGCAGGAGTCCTTGAAAGGAAATGAGCCTGAGTCCCTTTTCATCTTCTTGGTTGGTAATAAAACTGACCTGCTGGTGAGTATGTTTCTATATACACTCACCAGCCACATGTTAGATACAGCTGTTCAACTGCTTGTTGGCACAAATATCTAATCGGCCAATCGCATGGCAGCAACTCGGTGCATTTAGGTATGTAGACGTGGCCAAGACGTGCACCATGTCACGAAGCTCAAATCACCTCAAACTGGTTTCTTGAACCTGACAGTGAGGTCACTGTACTTAAATGGGTTCCACAATCCCCACTTCCTAATCCAATAGAGCACCTATGGGACGTGGTGAGATTTACATCATGGAGGTGCAGCCGACAAACCTGCAGCAGCTACGCATATGTTCAGCAACTGCATGTTAATATGCACCCAGATCTCTGAGGAATGTTTCCAGCACTCTGTAGAATCTATGCCATGAAATGTTAAGGTAGAAAAAGAGGGTCCAGACCAGGAGTGTTTAGCAAAGTGGCTGGTGACTGGCTGTATGTTGTGCTGATTTCAAGTACGTTTTGTAATTCTGTTACCCAGATGTCTTGTTTTTAAGCCCCGTCAGGAAAGATGGAGGACAGAAGAAGACCCCCTCAGCATTGCCAAAGAAATGAATGCAGAGTTTTGGGCTGTTTCGGCTAAAACTGTTTTCGGTAAAACTGTGATCCTGCAGTTCTCAGTGGTATCTTACATCATCCATTACAGCCACTATAATGCATCCAAAAAAGACATTATGAGAAACTGCTTATTTTCAGGGGAGAACATACAGGATTTTTTCTTCAGGGTGGCAGCTTTGGCCTTCGAGAGCTGCATACTGAAAGAAATGAGAAGTGCAGTTCCTGCTGGGATTGGGCCTGGAGATGGTATCAGTAAGTAAGCAACTCGGCCCTAAAGTCATAGATATTGATAGTAAAAGTCCCTCCTGTGTAAAAATGTACATGAACTTGTCTCATCAGGGTCAGATCGTGCCAACGTGGAAGAGGGGACATCACCCAAAGGCAAGAAGAGAAAGTGTTGTAGATGAAAACTGGAACAGTCCAAACTGCTGAGACCAAAAGTGACTGAGCGTGCTCCACTGAACTGAAAACGTGACTCATGACATGTTCTATTAGATTTAGTTGAGGTACCCTGA
This sequence comes from Cichlasoma orientale, assembly GCA_034780415.1. Classification (NCBI taxonomy): domain Eukaryota; kingdom Metazoa; phylum Chordata; class Actinopteri; order Cichliformes; family Cichlidae; genus Cichlasoma; species Cichlasoma orientale. The sequence goes on from JAVDPK010002991.1 coordinate 570,414, forward strand.
TGGTTTTTAAAGGCTTAACCCACAGTCATTGGTCTGAAGCTGCCAGGAAGGGGCGTTTTTCACTGATATTAAGTCTTATTTGGATCAATGTGTCTCTTTACAGTCAGCCCAGGTCGCGGTCTCCTCATGTAGTTTTGGACTATTCTATAAAGGTGGACTGTGGTGCTCGGACTGGACTCATTCTGGCACTTATTTTGAGCTCTGCTGAAATTTTACATGTATATTTTAGATTTCATATTCTTCTGTACAATGTTATTGTGAAATATGTATTACCCATCGACACACTGTTTTACACAATGTTGTAAACAAAGCAATAAAGGTGCAAATGGGTTTTAACATTTTTATTTTTGAAATATGATTCATACAGTCACGTTAAAAGAAAATACACCCTCTTTTGGTTCAGAGGTTTTATGTAACAGGATGTAATAAAAATAATCTGGTCCTTAGCAAGTCTTAAAATAAGGTCAGTATGACATTATTCTGTTTAACAAAAGTTATGCCAGGATTCTTTTTACCTGTGTGAAGTAAGTACACCCTTATGCTTCCATAGGAATTGAGAGGGAAAGTAGCAGCCAGGTGCTGATAATCACATTCACTTGATTAACCGAGCATCAGCAAGTTTGAGTACCTCTATGAAAGAGGATTCAGGTTTGTGTTAACACAATGCCAAGTAAGCAGTGCATCAACAATGATACCAGAGAAGCAACTGTTGCTGCCCATCAATCTGAGAAGGTTTATAAAGCAATTTCCAAATAATTTAAAGTCTATATTCTACAGTGAGAAAGATTATTCACATTTGGAACACCATAAAGATAGCTGCCAGTTTTCCCAGGAGTGGACATCCCACCAAACTCACCAAAAGGTCACCACACTTCTGAACCTTTGATAAAAACCAGGCACAGCATATCGGCACAAATACCTCATACCAACTGTGAAGGGGGGATCAGGGGCTCGGCCTGACTGAAATGCTGTGGAAGGAGCTTAAGAGAGTTGGATATAAATAAAAACCTGGAAAGCTAGATTGTAACATTGTAATGAAAACTGGGCCAAAAATTCCTCCACAGCACTGTGAAAGACTGATAGTCATACAGAAAAGTTATTGCTGCTAAAGGTGGTTCTATACGTAGTTTGTTTTTTTTACACACTGCTTCTGCATTTTTGCTAGGTTTTAGTTAAATATTGACATGGTGTAATATGTCATGTTTTTTAGTTCATCTCAAGACCTGTTGTGGACATGGTTTTTATTATGTCCTGATGCCTAAAACTTTAGATTTGAAAGAGAGTGTACTTTATTTTTCATATGTACAGGCTGCATCCATTGTGCACATTGGTCATGGGCATGAGCTAAAAAGAATAACAAAAAGGGTTTTACTGGTGTTGGTGTAGTCACTAATGATAACACTCAGTCTATAACTCCAGCAATTACATGGAGGTGTTGAATGAGTCTGTAACGTTACAGTATAAAAGCACACAAAAGAGCTGTAATAGCAGTTGCACAATTTTTTATGATCTTTTGCGCATTATCGACATGAAATCAATATTTAGTATATTTTTAATTATGAAAATTCATAAAATATGTCTTTAATTTGAGGACGTTTTTAGATATATTGGCCCAAACTCTCGTTTGAATGTGCCGAAAAAAAGCGAAGGCGGAAATGAGCGGAGTGAGCCCTCTTGCTTCGCTAAGACCCTCTCTGAGCGGCAGAGAACCAATTGCATCACTTGTTTCAATGTTATGGAGGAAGTATAAGGAGTGTGGATAATAGTTAGCCACACGACTTTTTTTTTTTTTTACATGTCTGCAGAAAGTAGTGCTTAAAACTTATCTGAATCGTATGGATGTATTTTCTCTGCCGGTAGCAGCCTTGGGGCTCGTGTCAGTTAAGTTGGTTATTAGCTAGCTGTGAGCTGTCTTTTAATCTAGCTACTAGTCATTTGCTAGGCTAGCAAATGCCAGCATCTGTGTGTAGTTTGAGCTGCTGGGAGTGAATTGTTGGAGAGAGTTCAGGTACGTCTTTATCTGCGTGCGTTCACATGTTTATGCCCTAATGTTTTGTTGAGTGTTGAGTTTGTTTAAGTCCTGACTGGCAGCTGCATCACGGAGAAATGTGCCATGCCAGGGTCAACAACTTTGAGTCAAAACTCAGTTTTCACGTTAGTTTTTCTGGTTGACAAAACTGCTCGAAAATAATATTCAGATAATAAAATAGGTGCCAGGGTTATAATGATACTCATGGTAACTGACAGCTAATAAATACCAGGACGTGGGTCTAGTTTGAGAGTCACTAATGATGTGATGGCTTTGTTTACCAGCAGGTTCATCATGAAGACCACTAAGTCCTATAAACTGGTGCTGCACAAGAAAGGTTTCGGTGGCAGCGGTAAGCAGAGACTCATCATGTTTGTTTCTCTCGAAATATTTGATTGTTGTAGGATTGTTTTTGTTTGTTTGTTTGTTTCATATGAACTTGCCCTTTGAATAGATGACGAGGTGGTTGTCAACCCAAAGGTTTTCCCTCAAGTCGCTTTGGGGAATATAATTGAGATTGCACATCCCACCGATGAGTACAGGTGAGATCATGCATGTTTGCTGTAGTTTTACGTGGTTAACCATCTACCAATGAAACTATAATGTGACCTTGTCCCTTTTGAAATATTCCCAGTCCTCTACTGCTGCAGGTGAAGAGCCTGAAAGAGGACCTGCAGAAAGGTAAATGAATTATAATCTTATGTAGCAGCGTGTTTGGGATGTTTAAACATGTCATTTATTCTTGATAAGATGAATTGCTGCAATAGATAATATGATGCATAGTTGATTAATTGATGAGTAGCGTTTTATGTATTTATTTATTTTCCTGCTGGCCTCGAACCAGCAAACCCAGCCTTTTTACCTCCTCTCCAGCTGTGAGTGGGGCTTCTGTGCTCACAGCCAGAGCTGTGTTCCTGGGATGACCATCTTAGAGATGTCCCTTCTCACTGACGCCATTTAGAAGCTGGAGTTGAAAAAACTGTCTTAAACTGAATGATTAGATCAGTCTGAACCAGAATCAGGTTTATTTTGGCCAAGTATGTTTACACACACAAGGGATTTGGTTCTGGTTGATGGTCTCGCTCTAGTATTATACAGTGTCATATAATTTAACTTAAATGCTGTACAGTATACAATACACAATATAAAATACAGATCTAGGAAAGGAAGGTGCAGTGTAATTTAAGAAATATACAATATACAAAATCTAATAAATAATAAAATAAAATAAATTGTGCAACATTTAGGCACTTATGTAGAGATCAATGTTATTGATCAGCTGTTAATGAGTCTGATGGCATGAGGGAAGAAACTGTTTGAGTGTCTGGTGGTTTTTGTGTACAGTGATCTGTATCTTCTGCCTGAGGGAGGGAGCTGAAATAAACTGTGTCCAGGGTGTGAGGAGTCTGTGATGATTTTCTTTGACCGTTTCCTGGTTCTAGAAGTGAACAAGTCCTGAATGTTGGGCAGGGGAGCACCAATGATTTTCTCAGCAGTTCTAATAGTTCTCTGCAGTCTGTTCCTGTCTTGTTTTGTTGCTTCTCCAAACCAGATTGTAATCGAAGAGCACAAGACAGGTTCAATAACCGTGGAGTAGAACTGCCTCAACAGCTCCTGTGGAAGACCATAATTCCTCAGCTGGCGCAGAAAGTACATCCTCTGTTGGGCCTTTTTGAGGATGGAGCTGATGTTGAGCTCCCATTTCAGGTCCTGAGAGATGGTGGTTCCAAGAAACTTGAAGGTTTCCACAGTCATCAGAGGGCTGTTGGTTATAGTGAGGGGATTCATTGATGAGGGGTGTCTTCTGAAGTCCACTGTCATCTCCACAGTCTTCAGCGTGTTTAACTCCAGATTGTTCTGACTGCACCAAAGCACCAGCCGTTCAACCGCCAATATGCAGACTCGTCTTTTATGAGTGCCATGACTGTTGTGTGATCCGCAAACTTAAGGAGTTTAACTGTCGGGTCTGTCGATGTGCAGTCGTTGGTATAGAAGGAGAAGAGCAGTGGGGACAGGACGCATCCTTGTGAAGCCTGAGCCTTTGGTTCACAGGGTTTACTTATGCACAAAGGAATCATTTTTTGAAATCGTTAAACTGTTTAAATTAAGCGTCCACCGTTAGAACAGTACGTACAGAGCTTAATAAATTCATCAGACACTCGTCATAAAACAAGAAAACACAGATATTTTAGAAATCTGTCAAAAGCATGTTTAAAACTAAAAATCTTGTTTAAAACAAAACAAAAATTATATATATATAATTTTTTTTTAAGTTTTCACATGGTAAATGTATACATTTATTACAAAGCAAAACAGCAACATTCCACCACAGAGCAACACAATACCAACAGTAAAACAAAGTCATGTATATCATGTACAACAACTCCCTTCTCCTTTTTTTTTTTTTTTTTTTTTTGCCATCTACCTTTGAATCCCAAATGTGTTGAAGTCCGGACTTTGACTTGGCCAGGCCATCAGTTCCAGATTGCTTTTTCTTGGTCCAGTAGTCTCTACACAGCTTTGATGTATGCCAGGGGTCATTGTTTTGTTGGTATCAGTTCAGGAATGCAAGTAAATAACTATAATTTGGCATCTTAATAAAAAAAAAAAAAAACAATAATGCGCTTTATTGTTTTTACAGTAAATCCGAAAATTCATGGATAAGAACAATTTTAGCATTAAAAGTATAATTTTAGTTACAGAGCTTGTGTATACAGCATTAAAGAAACATAAAATTTTTTTTTTTTAAATTACCAATACTGTTACTTTAGGCCAGTTGTGGCATAAATCTTACACTGGATGTTGGTCTATTAAACCTGTTATGCACTGTATGTGGATAAAATAAGGATCTTTGGTCCATTTATCTACTGCAGGAGTGTCAATAAATGTTTTTTCACTTTTTATTGTTGTTGTTATTTTTACAGATATTCAAATTGTTAATAAATATTTGGTGCATCTTCCCTAAAATATAAGTGCCAGAATAGGGTTGCATTTTCTTCTTTCTGTCCAGAAATGGCATATTACTGGGCACACCCAAGACGGATGGATAGATAGATACTTTATTGATCCCGAAGGAAATTAGGGATTATATTATAAATATTTAAATATTTGGATATCTCAATATTTTCTGGAAAGCTTTTGGAAAACAAAAGCTCTTTCTTGTTTTTTGTTTTTTTTATATTTTTTTAAATGTTACTATTTTCTGCTTTTGTCTCTATTCTTTCTTCATCTTTTATGGTGCTAACCCTCAGGCGTTAGGGCTTTAGGTATTTAATATTTAATGTTCATTGTTTGATATATTTTTATTGCCTTAAATGTTATTGACCATATGAGAAAGTATTTGGCAGAAAAATCATCATGTCTCCACTACTTGGGAAGATAACAGCACTGCCTCTCACTCTGCTGAAGTTTAGAGGATGAACATGTTTTTCTTACACAGAGACCATCAGTGTGGACCAGACTGTAGCACAGGCCTTCAAGCTGCGCGCGTACCAGGATGTCATTGTTAACATCGTCGATCCTAAGGTATGTTCATTGTGGGCTCTGCAGCTCCTCCAGCTGTCACTGGGACAGAATGCATTCATTTTTTTTTTCCTGTCAGGATGTGACCCTGGACCTGGTGGAGCTGACATTCAAGGACCAGTACATTGGCAGAGGAGACATGTGGAGACTGAAGAAGAGCCTGGTGGGCCATGTGACTGATTAGTCCAGTTTAATGCTACATGGGATAAAGCATTTAATTCTGTGTTCTGTGTTTTCTAATAGGTGAGCACATGTGCTTATGTGACCCAGAAGGTGGAGCTTGCAGGAATCAGGTGCATTCATTCAGGTCATGCTAAAGTATTTTAAGTGTTATCCAAAAGTAAAAGGCTCAAATTCTAGTGCTGAACTTTATACATGCAGAGGCGAGACTTCTTTGTTCATAATGATGAAGTGACCGTCGAGTGTTTCCACGACTATATACATACTTAATGTTTGATTCTTCAGAGCTCAGGCCAGTGAACTCTGGGTGAAGGGAGAGAAGGTGACCTGTGGCTACATCAGTGAAGATACCAGAGTAAGTGTTTGACTACGAACTGGTTCAGAAGGCAGGTGCTGATTTTTCTGATCATTTGTTAATAATTGCTAATCAGTGATCTGTCTTTACCTCAGCCAAGGGTGCCACGGCTCAGCAGAGGGCTTTTGTTTCCATTTGTTTGTCTGCCTGGAAAATTCCTGGCAGAATTTCATTAAAATGTGGTGAAAGAGCCTGTTTCATTATGCAGATATCACGTGTTCTGCAAAAATATTCAGATTTTTATCACAGGTTTGGATGCAGAACCACAGCATAGCTTAGCGCAGAAGGTGTGCTCTCCAGGTGCCCTCGTAGCGACGCATTTTATTTATTGATAACAAAAGGACTAAGCAGTCAATTTGTAGCCCTTTTTCATTCTCACAGTATAAAAATGTTCTCAAGATTTTTGAACTTCATAAGAAACTGTGAATATTATTAGAGGGGAGCAGTTTAAATGTTTGAATAACCATTGACTGTATTGACCCAGTCTGGGTGATTCAGGCAGAGTCCCTCCTTCATCTTTTCTTTACTATCTCAATAAAGGCCTAAAATCTGCAGATACATTTTGTGTGTTTTTAAACCTGTCCTGTCTGGCAGCGTTAGCAGGCAGAATCATACTCTGAGTAGTAAAAGAAGGGTGTTTCTTTTGTTTGTTTTTAGCTCGGCTGTCACGAAGAAAAAGTCGAGGTTTTGTCGTATCCTTGGCGTCTGCGTCGGCCGTTCCACAAAAACTTTGACATTGACCGTAACTCGAGAAAAGCGTGACTTAGGATGTTCAAATTCACGCATGCACCTGCTAAAAATCTCAGACAATTTTGAATCTTGGTAACTTTGACCTCAAGCTAAAGGTCGGAGGTCAAGTTTTCTGAAAATCTTGTGAACACCATAACGCTAGAACAATCTCACCTAGGATGTTCAAATTCACACCACAGATAGATACTGTTCAAGCCAGAGCCATCAAACTTCACACACTTCTCCACTGACTTCACTATAACGGCACACTTCACACATCGTGGTGCGTGAAATGTCGTGTGCTCTTGTGACACAGGTGGTGTTCAGATCCACGTCCGCGATGGTGTACATCTTTATCCAGATGAGCTGTGAGATGTGGGACTTTGACATCTATGGTTAGTCATGTATGAGCTTATTGTTTTGGTTTTAAGAAAAGCTTTTCCTGCTGTGCCCGTGGAGGTGAAAGTCTTCTCTGAATGTTTCCTCTCAGGCGACCTCTACTTTGAGAAGGCTGTGAACGGTTTTCTGTCTGACCTTTTCACTAAGTGGAAGGTTTGTGGTCTCCTTTGTTTGCATGTGTTATAACTCTGCCTTTTTTTTTTCCTTTCAATGACCGTAATATGACTGTGTGAATATGTGCGACCGAACGTGTGTTTAATATTAAAACAGGAGAAGAACTGCAGTCACGAGGTGACCGTTGTGCTTTTCTCGCGTACCTTCTACAACGCTAAAACAGTAGGTGAGTCTGCTTTCTCGCTGTGAGCTGTGAGCTCTGAAAATGCTTTCAGACTGATTTCACATCTTTGAGTCTTTTATGGACTGTTGGGGTTGTTCTTTTTATACCTGGTCATGTTACTTATTTGTTGCAAGTTTAAGAAATGTTCCACTTGGTGTTTTTCAAGCATGTATCGTTTTGGACTGTTTTCTGTTAAAAATAAGCTTGTGCATCATTGTTGTCTGTTTTTAATTGAATTTTGGGTAGCATCTTAACTTTTTGAGAAACAGGCTTATACTGAATCAATGCTGAAAGAACATTTCTGACTCATTTTCCTTTTAGAGGAGTTTCCAGAAATTCTCAGAGGCTCCATCAGACAAGATCACGAGGGACGCTTTTATGAAGACTTCTACAGGTAAGCATACCAACAGGCTCGGAGCTCAGGAAAATGGCAGGCTGTGACTGCGGCATTTGATTCTCTCCTAAATCATCTGTATCAGGGTCGTGGCTCAGAATGAGAGACGGGATGAGTGGACATCGATGCTCGTCACTATCAAAAAGCTCTTCATCCAGTATCCTGTCCTGGTGCGACTGAAAGAAGCAGGTAGTGAGTGAGTGAGATGCTTCACTGAATAGGATCAGTTCCCATTTGCAGTCTAAATGTTGTGTTCATTTCTGTTGATCCCAGATGGTTTTCCTGTTGGTTACAACTCCACTGCTGCCCAAGGCAACTACCTGGAGGCCATTAACCTGTCCTTCAATGGTAAGCAGTGCTGGTTCTCCCCTAAAGCTTCTTGAAGGATGTGTAACAACTTAAAAAGCACTCTGCAGGATTTTGGTTAAATGAACTAGTCTAGTCTACATTAAGGCCGCGGTCACACAGGCATTGAAACTGGTCAGCAACCATGTGGCAACCACTGGGAAAAACGTTTATAATTCTCCCTGGACTCATTTTTTTCCTTTTGTGGTTTGAAGAAATTGGACAAAATCGAAGCTTTCTGTGTCTTAAATGGATGCTGGAAAAAGTCACATTTATTGTTGCTTTAATTTAGTAATTTTCAGCATGATTTTAAAAAAAAAGGTGTAACACTGTAGACAGGATTTTTGCAGTGTTGCATTACAGTGTTGTTTTACTGACTGACACAGTGAAGGTTTAAGCTAACAAATATTTTGTTTGGTTTGAGTCGAGCAAAGAACGAACACGGGAGAATTTGTTGTTGTTTGTTGGTCAACTCTACAAGTATTTACCCCCTTACATGTTTTAGATCATCAAACAAATTTTTAAATTAGATGAAGATAACCTGAGTAAATAAAACAAATGCAGTTTTTAAATGATGATTTCATTTATTAAGGGAAATAAGCTATCCAAACCTACCCGGCTCCATGTTAAACCATGAATTAAACACATTTTTTGCAGAATTAAAATAATCTTACAAAGATGAGTGGGTCAAAATTCCTCCACAGTGATGTGAAAGACTCTCTGCCAGCTGTTGCTGCCAAGGGTGGCACAACCAGTTTAGGGGGCGATGAGTTTTCCACAGGGCCAGGTAGGTTTGGACAGCTTTGTTCCCTTAATGAAATCATCATTTATGGACTGCATTTTGTATTTACTCAGGTTATCGTTGTCGAATATTAGCATTTGTTTGATCTGAAACATGTAAGCAAGACAAATATGCAAAAAAAAAAAGGAATATTGAAGAAGACCTGAAACTCAGGTTTGAGGCCATAAGCTCATCAGTAAAGTGTTTACTGAGGTCATAAAGTCACAAATCAAGTTAAGACTTCTGGAACCAGAGGAGTCACTCCCTTGTGGCTTCACATTGGCTTCACTTTTCAAATCTGGATGCTACATCCCTCTTTTATGTACAGTTTAGTGATAAATATGTAACGGAAGACAAAAATCTACAGTCCTTGTTTTGTATAACAAAGGTTCATCTGTAACTCCTGTGAGACTCAACAGACTCAGCTCAACAAATCAAGTGGAAATCTTAAAAAAAACCTATCCTCCTTCTGCTAATCTGCTGTGGTGTAGTTCCAAAAAGAGAATTCTTTACCTGTAGAACTGTTAACCTATTCTTTAATATCAAGGATGAAACACAGTTAGGCTGTCACTATCCAAAAGAAGCAAAGCTGAGTCACCCTGTTTCCCCTCAGTGTTTGACAAGCACTACGTCAACCGTAACTTCGACCGCACAGGCCAGATGTCAGTGGTCATCACACCTGGGGTGGGAGTTTTTGAAGTCGACCGTCTGCTTATGATTCTCACCAAACAGCGTATGATTGACAATGGTGAGTGAATGTGCGAACGCAGTATTCTCATTAACAAATAATTAGAGATTGTGCAAAGTTAAAGTTGTCCCCTTTTAGGTATCGGTGTGGACCTGGTGTGCATGGGGGAGCAGCCACTGCACGCAGTGCCGTTATTCAAGGTAGCACATCCAGAGTGTCAGTCTGTGTATGTCAGGCTGTGTGTTTGATTGTTACTGATGGCGTCGTTCCCTCTGCAGCTGCACAACAGGACGGCACCCGGAGACTCTCGGGTGGGAGACGACTATAACCTGCCTCACTGGATCAACCACAGGCAAGAGAGCATGACTGATGAGAATGAGTGTTTTTATTGGAGCTGCTGACAGCGCCAATAAAAACGCTTTAACACTCTCAACCTGCAAGACGCTTTCACGATGTGAACAGAATTTAATGGAAAGTACTGAATCTTTGGCAAACAGTTAAGCAGAACCAGGTTAGGGAGGGGCAGCCATCTGCTGTGACCGGTTGGGGCTGAGGGGAGAGAGACGGGACAAAAGACAGACTACATCTCCATTCACAAACACTGCATACACACAAGTCTGAGCATAAATAACGTGGACGAAGGTTTCCTTGCACTCAGTATTTACAAATAAAGTCCTAATTTAAAGCTTAGTCATTGATTCCGTACTTTCACTGTTGTGCAAGTCATGCAAATGTAATGCTGATTAATTCTAGCTCTTTAGAAAACCTCTGTGTAAACCATTAAGGTTGAATAAAATGATAATAAAAGTGTAAAGGTAAACCTGAGCGATCGTTTCTGTTTTGCTCCGTGCCCACAGCTTCTACACTTCCAACAGTCAGAACTCCTGTGGCTCCTTTACCCCTCGAATTAAACTTGCTGGCCGTAAGGTACATCCACATCGTTTTACTTACAACGTTGTTGCTGGAACTGAAAAATTGTGTTTCGTGAGTTTAACATCTCATTAAAATGACCAATATTTCTAGCTTCATGCAGAAAAGTTTAAGAGCAGCAAAGACCACAGTAAGTAACCAGTTATCTTTCTAGTCTTTGTGTTTCTTTGAAGCAGAAATCACATGCTGACTTTGTAATTTCTCGTAGCTCTCTGTGGCCCAAAGGACTCAGACAACAGCCTGCCTATACAGGTTGACTACGACGCCTATGATGCTCAGGTGTTCCGACTTCCAGGTCCTTCACGAATTCAAAGGAGCACCAACTTCAGGTGTCTGACTGCTTTTCTGGCACTAAAGTAAACTTGTTAAAGCAGTGCACACACAGACATTCTGTCTTTTGATCCTTCATCCCTGTTCTATAGTAGTGCCTGCTTGTCTTTCAGGATGGGTCGAGACAAAGAGACTAGTGGGAGGAAGAGCTGGGGCTCAGTGGATGTCAGCACTGGCATAGGTGCGTCCCCTCCAGTACGGTCAGGAGGTCCCGACGAACAGCGAAGCCTGGCCTCTGATGACAGCTTGGGCCCTGTGTCCAACATGCTGCTGATACCCCGGATACCTGCTGCTCAGTATGAAGTCAGCAGTTCTTTGGGATACACCAGCACCAGAGGTAAATGCCTCTGAGTTTACACATGCAGGGGTCGTCATATAGTCATCCCATTCCTTTTCTAATCTCATTCTGTTGTTCAGAGCTATTAGAGAAGATGATGGACTCTCAGCGGGACTCCAGCGCCCCGGGCAGGTTCACAGTGGGAAGTGCTGAGTCCACGCTGCACATCCGTCCAGGAGGGTACACCCCTCAGAGAGCGCTCATAAACCCCTTCACCCCATCCAGGATGCCCATGAAGCTCACCTCCAACCGGCGCCGCTGGATGCACACCTTCCCTGTCGGTGAGGTCTAGTGAAAACGCACTTTGTCGTGACTATGAAGTTACATAAAGGCGGCGTACGCTGAACGTGACACGTGAAACAAATGCAAACGCGGTAACATGTAACATGACATTCCCAGGGCGATGATGACTACAAAAATCTAATTTGGATTTATAGTATAGAGGTTGCTGTGGTCTGCTCTTAGAGCCACTAGTCACTGAGCATTGGTGTTGTGTGTTGCATCCTTCTCCCATCCCTGTAAAATTACTGGTCCAGTTTCATGACATTGAGATTGTTTGACAGGTCCTTCTGGAGAGGCAATCCAGATCCATCACCAGACTAGACAGAACATGGCTGAACTGCAGGACAGCCAGCAGAGAGATCCCGCCCACACCTCCGCAGAGCTGCTGGAGCTAGCCTATCACGAGGCCACCGGAAGGTTAGTCATCCCTACCACAAGGGACAAACATTTGTACCACAAACATTTGTACCATAAACGGCACGCAGAGGCAGTGTAATAAATTCTCGTTACTCGTCTTTTCATTTAAGGCGAACCACCTCTCGGCAGGCAGGAGAGAATGGCCTTTACATTGGCGGAGGGATGGAGGAGTTCACTGGAAGCCCAGGGAGCAACAACAGTGGTGATATGCCTAAAATAGACTTTAATAGCAGTGGATATGATCATCACTGGCGGCGCTTTTTTCTTTCTTTCTTAGAGTCAACAAAACCCATGTGCAGAGCCAACAACTGTAGGCTGTATGCAGCACGTGTGGTTTCTGTGTCAAAGCCTGATATCTTACTCCATTAACTGTAAAATGTTACCATCCACATACACTATATTGCCAAAAGTATTCACTCACCATCCAAATCACCAAATCAATATCAAATCAAGGACCCAGGAATGCAGACGACCTGGTGAGCGTAATACTCCCCAGATGTCTCAACTGTGCCGTGTCTCCTTGCTTTCCCTAAAACTCTCAGCTGAACCATTTTAGACAATTCTAAACTAAAAATGTTAGTGATGCGTTAAAGTCACTCACTTATGATGTATTTGCACTTCAGCTAAAGCAACGACGGGGCTAATGCTAATGCTTTTAAACTGTAATTTTTATGTATTTGTATCGATGGGGTGATGTTAGAAGGCACTGAGGTTCACACTTCTCTCTCTTTGTTGTAATTATAAACTTTGTACAGGAACTTTCACCAATCGCAGCTCCTCATTTCAAGACTTCTCTGCCAGTGGGACCGATCCAAGTAAGTTCCAGCTGGCTTTGTGGACTCAAAATCATATCATTTGATAAGTAGCAGAATTTTTTTTTTTTTTAGATGTAGGCATACTTTGGGATCTGGATGATATTTTAATGACACTTTAAATCATCAAACTGTCAATAAACCTTCAGAGGTGTTGTTAACCTGTGAGGGCTTATTTAGCTTTGGCAGGCAGGTTTCTCCACTGCACGTCTTTCTCCAGGGTTCACAGGTATAAACGACGCTTACAGGTTATGAGGCTCGGGGTTACCCCTCCCTTTCTATCCCTGCTTACTCTGCCTTACTTGTTTCCGGCTATTTCTGGGCCCTTTTTATGATAAAGCATCAGAAACTCAAATTAATTCACCCTCCTGTAATTTTCAAACACCATGAGCTGCTTGCTTGCAGCAGCCTCGTCACATTTTTGCATGGCAGTACAGAATGTGCGGATTGACTGACTGTAATCGGTGCTTGTGTCAAACAGCTCTCTTTCTCACAGCCTTTTTAATCGAGGGTTTTCACATCTGTATGTTTGCATGAAGAGATTTCTCTGAGACCCTCCCCTCAGTCACGTTATACCTCACACCCTTGCCGAGCTAAGGACACATTTTCACTTTCCTGCAAGCGATGCCAATCACAGACTGACCATCACAGGACCACAATCTGCATGTCCAATCACTGCTCCACACCAGGCCTTTCAGGAATCACCAGCAGGAGTGATGAGGCCACTAAAAGTAACACGTCTCTTGTTTTTTCTTCCCTTCTCTTCTACTTTTTTTTTTTGTTTGCACCTCCATCTTCGTACTTTCTTGTCCACCCTTATCTTCTCCCACCCCTTAATTTGTCACCCCACCATGCTTCATGCTTCTTTGTCCTTGCCCCCACACTCGTACCACTCCACTCTGGGTACATGCATTTGTCTATGCCGTGGGGATTTTTTTTTTTTTTTGCGTGTGTGTGTGTGTGTCTGTGTGTGAAGCCCTGCTGCTATCTGCACCCCCGACAGTGCCCAGCTTCTGTTGCACAGTGGGAGTGGACTGGAAGTCCCTGACCACACCGGCGTGCCTCCCCCTTACCACTGACTACTTCCCTGACCGGCAGACGCTGCAGAATGACTACACTGAAGGCTGCTACGACCTGCTGCCGCACAGCGACTTGGACAGGTAAACCACATCCTGTCTGTGGAAAGAAACTGTCAATAGCCAGTCGCACTGTGCTGCCAAGCAGCTGGCTACACCACGAATTATAAAATTCTAATACCCATCCTACTGCTCACTAAGCAGTCACGGAAGGCTCGGTTTGTCTTTTACATTTTAGGTCGCCTGAATATGGTGTTCACTTTGGACTCAAGGATGAACTGGTTAGACTGTTTCACTTAAAGCTCACATTTTTGGCCAGAACTCAAGAATTCATACAATTCTGACCAATTGTAATAAAAAATGAAATCTTTTTATATCTTAGTGTCAAAAGTCAGTTGAATAGGCACAACACACACACACATATTCAACGAGTGTGTCCTTATAGCTGGCATTTTTTTTCTAAAACGGATGCTCAATAATTGCGTGCAAGTGATACATTTAGAGGACATCTGTAAATTGTAGCTACAGAAAACAAACCCGAGTTGTGCTCTCCCCAAACAGGCACTGCCGTGATTGAATAACCAAGCTAGTACTGCTAATACTGGAGTCCACCTATGAAACTGTGGTGGATGTAAATGGCAGCCTGACTGGTTGGTGTGAAACAATAATTGTCTGACAGATTCTAACATCTGGGTTCAACTGCCAGTAACATTTAGAAATACAACAAGAAAATAATAATTTTACGTTAAAGAAACCACACAAGATTTTGTGCTTGTTGTGTAAATGTGATTCTGTACAAACTGCTGTAAATGAGAGTTCTGTGTTTTCACATTTCTGTCTCGCCCTCAGGCGGGAGGATGAAGCTCCAGTGATGAGTGCTTCTCAGGTGTTTGAGGAGTTTATCTGTCAGAGGTTGATGCAGGGCTACCAGATCATCGTCCAGCCTAATAACAGGAAACAGCAGCCCGCTGTGGCCACACCCCTTGGCAGCAGTCCCCTGTACTCCAGAGGTGACTGAATATTTTATATCGGTGCTTTTTTAAACTGAACTTAATTTTAGTTTAATCGAACAGGAAAAAACATTGTTGGTCAGACACATTAAGACTAAGAGTGAGCAGAATTAATAAACCAACCCTGTGCTTCCTCAGACTATTCACCTTTTACAGTGTTTTGGTGTCCAGATGTGAAAATTCATTAGAGTATTGTTTTTCCACTGTAGTTTATAGAGGAAGGCTGATCCGAGGTATGTGACAATATGTTTTTTTTGTCACTGGATGGTGGGTGCATGTAATGAGGGTTAATATTGGTTTTTCCAGTTAGACACCGTGATGAAGAAGACTGTTGTCATAGCGTATCATAACAGTAATGTGATGGAGCAGCACCACGGTTACAGATCTCATCCTGATCTCTGATTTCCTTAAAACTGAAGAATTTTGACAACAGCAGCAAATAAAGATGAAAAAAGGACCAAGATTCAGAATTGGTTTCAAAACAGCTGAATGCCCTCTGCTGGTGGCATTCAGCTGTTTTGGCTACAGCTGCAGAAAATCTCTTTAGTTTTCCAGAATCAGAGATACCTCTGAACACTGAAACTTCTCAGGGCTGCGGTGTCTGGGTGTCCTTACAGAGATGTTAGAAGGTGGAAGGAAACATCAGGAGATGTTTATGGGACTCAATTCTTCTTGCGGTTTCAGGTCTGGTGTCCCTGCGTCGAACGGAGGAGGAGGAGACGGTTTACTGGCTCAGCATGGGCCGAACCTTCCACAAAGTCTGCCTCAAAGACAAGATAATAACCGTTACCCGCTACCTGCCAAAGTGAGTGCGCCTACTGCATTGATAACAAAAACCAGCATTCATGCCCTGTCAGAGCGTGGATCTGAGTATTCTGTAGTACTGTGAATGCTAACCTATTACTGCCTTTGAAGACGCCAAGAAGTACAGGAAACAAAAGACTTTGAACTGTGAGAGACTGAACTGTTAAACTCATGGATTTAGTGGTTGACAATGTTAGCTAAATGAATTTGTTTGCTAAACGTATTGTTTTTGTTAGTAATAAGTTAAATAATCTAAATAGCTAAAAATAAAAGGGCAAAAAGCGGGATTAAATGGTTGAAGTAATAGGTAGATGATCATCGGTGGCTGAAAAAGGTTAAAAACCACTAAAAATGTGTTGGTTAAAAGCAGTGAGTGAGTTTTCTCCTCTTTCTCTTTTTTTCTTTCTTTTTTTCTCAGCCTGTCAACTCTGACATTACTACAACACATACACATGTATGTGAAAAATAACACAAATAAATGAATAAAATAAAAGGACAAACACTAACAAGAGGAGCCTATAGAGAATCTGTAGAGCTCCTCTTGGAAGAGCAAAGATGTGAGTGAAATAAAAGTAATAAATGGCAAAAGCAATAAATAGTTAGCTAAGGGCACCAGTTGACATCAGGAGTTAAAGGTACACCAGTGAGCAGGTGCCAACAATCAGCTGTTTTGAAGAAAAGTTGAGCTATTGTCGTATCCTTAGCGGCGTCTGTTCCACACAAACTTTAGAACATTGTGATCCAGGATGTTCAAATTCACACCACAGATGTGCACTGTTCACACTTCACACATTCTTCACTGACTTTACTATAACAGCACTTTGACCTGCTGTAATGGAGAATATTTAGATGAACCTTCACCTGCTTAACATATGCAGAATCAGTGTGTACTGTGTTCCATTGTGTATTGCAGAAATCAGCTTAAAGCATAGGTTAGTCATATACAGTGTGTGTGTGTGTGCGTACTGTGTAAACAGTGTGTGTACGTGAGTTATCGCATTCACAAGAGTTTCAGAAAACTTGACCTCTGACCTTTACCCTTAGATCAAGGTCACTAAGATTTGAACGCGTCTGAGATTTTTAGCAGATGCACCTGTGGTGTGAATTTGAGCATCCTGGGTCACATCGTTCTCGAGTCGCGGCCAACGTTAACGTTTTTGTAGAACAGACGCCGACACCGAGGCTGCGATAATGACTCAGCTTTTCCTTCGAAACAATTTTAAAGCAAAGGGTTGAAATAGTCAAAATCGATACATAGCTGGGTATGGGTTGTGATTATAATGGATAGCTGAAAATAATGGATTAAAATGGAAGTGACAAATAAAGGGAGAGAAACCCTTAGAGAACAGCTGATCAATATAACTGGTGACTACTGAATGGTAGGACTGAGAAATATTGTAAGAATAGATTTAAACGGTGCATATTAAGATTCTGAGAAGCAACAAGAACTGCAGAGACTAAAATGGGAAGTCTTGTTGTATGTGTTTGTGTTTCAGGTACCCGTATGAGTCGGCTCAGATCCAGTACAGCTACAGCCTGTGTCCTCCACACTCTGATGCTCAGTTTGTTTGCTGCTGGGTGGAGTTTGGACACGAGAGACTGGAGGAATACAAGTGGAACTACCTGGACCAGTATATCTGCTCTGGTGGCTCAGAGGACTTTAGGTACACACACACTGTCAGGCTCACACGCAGCAAATATTTACATACTTCACAATTAAATCTTTAATATAGAAACACTTGAATGACTTCCCATACTGTGGATAAAATATGTATTACAAATTGAACTCGTATCTCACGCTTCTCAAACACTTAAATCCACTAAGTCAGTTAATCCTACATTTCCTCTGCCTCCCCAGCTTAATTGATTCTCTGAAGTTCTGGAGAACTCGCTTCCTCCTGCTTCCAGCCGGAGGGGCTCGGCGGGTGGCGGACGGGGAGGGACACTGGGATGTTTATGGGGAGGGAGCAGGTGCTGGGATGGGTAACAGCGGGGACTGGGTCTTACTGGATGGCTTCATTCGTTTCCTGGAGGGTCTCAACCGCATTCGGCGACGCCACCGCTCCGACAGGATCATCAGGGTGAGGCTTTCCAAGCTCACGCGTTTCTGTAGCTGAAGCTTCTGTGCAGACAGTATGTTGCTGAGATATATGCTGAACTCCAAGTCTCAGAAACATCAGGGGTCACAGTACTTTGTCCTGATAATCACTGGCATTTTTTAAATGGTAATGGAGTATTTCTGCCAAAGGGACAGACTCTGTAAACGAAGACCACAAAAGAAAAGAGTCAGACTTACAGGCTGTGGGGCTTTAGCTCTACCTGTTTATTGCACCACATAAAATGTAGTGACTTAAGATAAAATTACATATGCAGGTGGGCTACAAATTAAGAGTCTGCTTTTATTCTGAAGAGTTATTCAGGAAGAGTTTATGAGAAGCTAAAGCCAGGAGAGCATGCTGTTGGCATTTTAGATGCTAAACCTGACACATCATTCTCTGTCTGTGCATTATGAAGCAGAAGGGTGCGCCCCTGAAAGGACTCCAGGTCACCAGCCCTCTCTCTCAGTACCCTGCTGAGCCTGTGGCACCACCACAGGGCAAGAAAGGCACTTCAGCGCTATCAGCCCTGCTGGAGATGGAGCAGAACCAGAAGTGAGTGTTCTCCTGGGACTGTAGCTCTTCGTGTTGCTCACAAAACCTCAGTTTACACCTTTTACTACCTTTTATAGATACTATATTTTTATATAATGTCATATTTTTATGATTCAATTATATGATCATTGTTTTAGTCATTATCTCATATTTATAGTAGTTGAACGTCTCAACCTCTCATGACCTGAAATCTTCATGCTTCATGTCAGGACTCTGGAGGAGCAGCAGGCAAAGCCCTCAGCAGCTGTCACCGACCCTGCAAGTGTTGCCACAGCTCCCACATATGTAGACAGTCCCCGCAAGGTGAGTATTTTTTCTGTTTTAATCAGAAAAAGTTGTTTTGCTTCGGGCGTCCAGCTTTTTGTCAGCAGCAAACTCTGATGAAATCCTTCTTTGCTGGTGCTTTGGTGTGGAGCTTCTGCTCTTGTTTTCTCTCCTTCCATCTGCTTCTTCTCATCATCTGTTTGGTTCCTGTTGCTGGGTTTTTGGGTGTTTGATCCTGGGTTATGTTCTTCCTGTATGCTGACAGGATGCCGCCTTTATTTTGGATTTTATACGTAGCCCTCGTTCCTCCTACATCTATCACTCTCAGGTTAGTAACAGGGTCGCTCGGTGTGCATGTGTTTGTGTCATAATTTGCTTTAGCTCCTGTAACTCCATTGCTGCCTGAGACCTTTGGCTTGCAGTGCTCATTCAGACTTCCTTTGTCAGTTGTAGTGTTTTGTGTTCAGTGCCGTGGTGCCTGCTGGTAGGTAGAGACATCCTCACACTGGGATCACATTTATTTCTTCAGCAATTATAGCTACATGTTGCTGAAACACTGAATTTAGTATAATATGATAAATAAATCAATGCAGTTTTACTTCTGCAGGTTTTCTGTAAGATAAAGACATTTTAAATTGCATTCAAGGAGTGTGATCTCAGTGTAACTAACATAATGTATCGCTTTCCTGTTCCTGTGCATGACATTAGGAGTGGGCCTGCAAACGGTCTCCTCACCAAGTGTTTTTCTTGTGCACCACCTGTGGTATCTATACATGCAGATGCTGCTTTGTGCTTTACATTAGTGTGTTATGTAACTTTGTACCTGTGCTTGACCACTTGTGTCAATGATAATGTATTTTTTTCTGGAAAAATTTGGTATTTAGGCAACAACTGACTTCTGTCGTGACTGCCAAAGTGTCACAGAGGCTCTAAAGCTCTTTGTCGAGGATCAGAACAGTTTGAGCTGTAAAACTTTCACCCAGGTGACACGCCAAAGATATAATATAATATAATCTCCCTTATTCAGTTAAGAGAAGAGGTGACTTTTTTTAATTGTTAAATGTGAGGTAAAAGTCCACACACCTCCTCCGTGTTTGTGTGGCAGCAGAAATCTGCATGGCTGGATGCTACTAGTGACAAAGTATTCTTTATGTAATGCAAAGAAACCATTAAAACGTGAAACCTTTCTTACTGTGTAGCTGCCTGCTGAAACCAGTGAGGCCGCAGACAAAGGTGTTCAGCCTGGAGCAGCGACGCAGCCTGCAGGAGAGGCCGCAGCCAGCAGCACAGACACCAGGTGATCTTCTGTTTCATATACGGGGATCCTTTTGGAACTTATGAGTCAATACTTGAAATGCGGACAGCAACAGCTCAACAGTTTCTAGAATATTATGATTTTGTCATTAAATGTTGTACTTGTGGGCAGCATGATGGAGCAGTAAGAAGGTCCTGGGTTCAAATCCTCCATCTAGCCGGGGCCTTACTGTGCGGAGTTTGCATGTTCTCCCCGTGTCTGTCTTTTCTCCGGGTACTCCGGCTTCCTCCCACAGTCCAAAGACATGCAGTTAGTGGGGTTAGGTTAATTGGTGATTCTAAATTGCCCATAGGTGTGAATGGTTGTCTGTCTCTCTGTGTTAGCCCTGCGACAGACTGGTGACCTGTCCAGGGTGTAACCCTTCCTCTCACCCTGTGGCAGCTGGGAAAGGCTGCAGTGACCCAGAAAAGTATAAACGGAAGAAAGTGGACAGATGGATCTTGTGCTTCACCTGGGAAAAAAAAGTCCTTGTTGTTTTGCAGTGTTTAGTGACTTCTGTGTGAATTGCTGTTGATTTATTGTTCAGCAGTGCTTTAGCACTGATCAGTGGTTTGTCCACAGTGGGCAGTCTGCAGCAGGCGTTCTCTCTCTCTCCTCTTCCTCGACTCTCTTGGAGATCCTGGAAGCGATCAAACATCCCACGTAAGATTTGTTTTTACCGTGTGTGGCTCTTGATGTGTTTTGGATGGATGAGTCAATATCATAATGTAATAAAAAAGTTCAAGTTTTCTTTGATATCAAAGTAATCCGCTGATGTTAGTGTGTACTTCCATGGGTACACTGCATGCAGGAATAACTAACACTAATTTGTTGTACTAATTTTAACTAATTATAAACTAAATCTACAGGAAATGTAACATTGTACTTGCTTTTTACATTCCCCAAACTATAACCACTTTCCAGAACTTAGTGCATAGGTATCTGTAGGTAAGAGTAAGACCCGAAGAACATTTATAACAACATTAACTTAGTTACAATTAAAAAAATACTTTGGCTTAGTTGTCTAAAGTTTTATTTTCTTTACTATCTGCTCTCTGCAGTTTTTTGGACAGCAGTGTGTCTGTGTGGTTCTGTTACAGGACGGGAGTGCAGCTCCTCCCAGAGCAGAAGGGCCTACCACTCAACTGCTTTATCAGCGCAGAAGTTGTTCATTGGCTCGTCACTAATGTGGAGGGCGTGGCCACACAGGGCATGGCTCTGGATATCATGCAGGTAGGACGTTTACGTGCCAACTTTTATTTCATTTGACGAGATCAGGGAAAGATGTGACAAAGAACTCATAATGAGCAAAAATCATTAGAATTTAAATCTTATGATAAATATATATCAACATTGTACATTTTTACTTTGTGATTTGTTTGTGGCTCAAATAGTAAGATGTAGCATTAATAAAGCAGCTGTTTATTAATCCAGCATCTCTACAAACACAAAGGAAATTCACTGCATCAGGAAGGAAAGTCCTCTTCTCTAGAAGCCGGGGATAGTGTTAGTTCAGGCAGGCTGGATCCCAGTAGTTCAGAGCTGAGCTGATCTGTATGGGGTGCCACCAAATATAAATTACTTTAGATGGAAATAAGAATCTTTTTTGGAATATAATGGTGCTGTCTGAAATGCCCTGCTAACCTAGTGTTTAAGCTGGTTTGTTGTGTATAGTCGACTCAGCATGTGACTGTTGTGTGTTTGGTTTATGTAGAAAATGTTGGATGAAGGTTTGGTGACCCACGCTTCAGGAGACGCCATGCGCACCTTTGTCTACGGCTTCTATTTCTACAGGATAGTGGGAGAGAAGGATGGTGAGTGAACTAAATTAACTATGAAGGCAGTGTTTTTACCTTTTTGTATATACGTTTTAAACATGTCATTATTCTCATATAGAACTGTCCCCTGCAGGCGTCCCCTCCCAGCTCTCGACCGCAGCAGCTGGAGGGTGGTCAGCTGCAGCCCTGGAGGATTTTGCCCTGTTCCAAAGGAAGTGGTTCGAGGTGGCCTTCGTGCTGGAGGAGCGGCGACCGTGCGACCTTCCAGCTTTCCTCCTGCCCTGGCTGCCTAGCCGGCCAGCCTCCTACGCAAGTAGGCACAGCTCCTTCAGCCGCAGCTTTGGAGGACGCAGCCAGGCCGCTGCACTGCTAGGTACACCCAGCCCAATCCCCCCGGCCCGACCCACACCACATAGGAGCCACGTCCTTCTGTCTAATCCAGTCTGATGTAGATCATACTCGGGTCTACCTCAGGGGACCGTCTGTGCCCGGTATCGAAGAGTCACACATGGCAAAGAGGGTGCATTTGTTTTAGGGATCTTGGTCAAGTGATTTAGAAGACCTGAATGCAAATGCAAATCCTAATTGGTTCTTCTCAGTCTCTGATAATTATTTTCACTGGCCAACATCTGCTCAAACGTGCACCCTCAACTGAAGCCTTTCATTTCATTGGGCTCAAGGCTCATTGTTTTCAGTTTGTACCAATTTTAGCCAAAAATACACACATGTAGAAATCACTGCAGTAAAATGAATAGATTCTGTGCAGGTGGACCGTTCAACTGCAAAAGGTTATGAGAATGCTAAAATTACTGGATTCATTTGTTACAGTTTAAACAGAATAAAGCTGGATTTAAATTTTCTGCATTATTAGCAGGAATAAACTTTGAAGGTTGCAAGATTTATTTGTATTTATTGAAACATTATTTTGCTGCTGTGAGAGTGAGAGTGTACTTGTCAGCTTTTTTTTTTTAGTGTGATAAAAAAGCAATATTTATTACACTTTATCCAGCTGAGTGTCATGTGCTCGTCTTGGTTTGGAGCTTTGGAGCAATAATTTTTTGAAGGTGTTCTTTCATTTTAAATATTCAGAAAAAGCACCATTAAATTTAATATGAGTTATAAAACTGAAAATAATGAGCCCTACATTTTAAAACGCAGATATAACATCTCTTTCACCATCCCTACTTTCTTTGCAATAAGTTATAATTTTCCATCTCTTCATGACATCATCTTCACCCTGCGCCATCATTGCCGTGTGACAGAGAGATGCAGGGCTCAGCTGTCCTCACGGTGGCCTGTAGATCTGCATGGGACAGCTGGTGGTGTGTTCTCCAGTGCATGCAGAGTGGCTGTAGTTGTAATAGCATTCATCAGCGTGACGTACGGCATCTCTGGTTGATGTGATCGAGTAGTCCTCTCAGTGCATGCTGTGTGGTTAATTCATAGAGATCCAGAAGCAGCAGTAGTTGTACTGGTGGTAGTGGTGTGGTGTTTCAGTGCACGCTGTGGTGTCAGTGGCTGTGGTTCAGTAGTGCTGTGGTGCGCAATGTCCTCACCTGTCACTCTCCTGCTTGTACTCACGCTCGAGTCTTGCTTCATGCAGCCATCAAAGCTTATTTTGTTAGAACATTGCTGTTTTGCACCTGGACTGGCTTCCTGGAACAGCCGCGTTATCACGCTGAAATCATTCATTGGAACTTAAAGGTGCTGTTTGCTATTCGGGGAACTGGAATAGCAAATAACACCTTTGAACTGGAATAATGCAGATAGTGAAGCTAGTAGCTGGAAGCATTAATGCCATCAGATAGTGAAAGACAGTCTTAGGTAATAGGTGGTGAATTACACTTGTTGTTGTTGTTAACTCAGCGGCAACGCTGGTCTAAATCAGAAAACCCAAATGAGATGTGCCAGTTTGTATATCACAATGCCGTCTCATAGCAGTTCGTGAAATAGTCACAACCTCTAATCTACTGATTCCTGTTTCTGGAGACAAATGTAACTGTTCCTGATCACAACCATTCCAATCCAATCATTTTGTCCCTGAACATGATTTTTCCATTAGCCCCAGGGGGCTGACGGGGCTCTTGTCTCTGACCAGCCGGCTCTCATGTGTGCTGATTCCTTCACATGAACACGAACAAGTAGATCGCTTTTTTGTGACTATTTCATGTTTCGCTGCAAGACTGGGCTGCATATGAATATGTAGCAAAGCTATAATACAGGGTATATAACAGGTGTAATATAGAATGCAAACATAAAATAAATCTGACACGTCTCACTTAATCATTTACATGTTGTTTCCTGGTAGTTAATTGGTACTAATTGGCAGTCAATCACAAATCTATATGTAGCTCAGATTGGAAACTCTTTAGAGGAGCTTCAGCTCCAGCTTTCACCACCTCTGCCCTCTCTCCTCCAACTGCCTGTGCATCATGCCATCAATCTCTTTTTTTTTTCTTTTTTTTTTTTGCTACTTTGTCTCCCGTCTTCCTGTTTCCCCCCCACCCCTGTCCATCTCTCCTCTAGCTGCTACCGTCCCTGAGCAGAAGACTGTCACACTAGACGTGGATGTCAATAACCGCAGTGACCGAACTGAATGGTGCAGTTGTTATTACCACGGCAACTTCTCCCTCAACGCTGCCTTTGAGATCAAGCTACATTGGATGGCCGTCACTGCTGCAGTGCTCTTTGAAATGGTAACTATGTTTGCTGCCCCCACCGCACCGTTTATTAGGTTAATTGTCAGTAACAGCAAAATGAATCACTGAGCTTATGCACAAATTCAAATTGCCATTGCAATCAAACCCATCTTGTCGAGTTCCAGCAGATTATTCTCATACAAGGGAGTTCTTCCTCCCCACTGTCACCAAGTGCTGCATATAGGGCATCTTCCGATAGTAGTCAGACCACAAGAAAGTACACTGCACTCGCCACAACTGAGAGATACAGAACTCCGATATTTTGCTGCACATATTGAAGGATCTCAGCTTCCTTAGGATATAGAGTCTGCTCATCCCCTTTCTGTATACAGCATCTGTGTTGGTCTCGCATTTCAGCGTTTTGTCAAAGTAGACACCCATGTAGTTGTACTCCATCACATTTAATAAAATGTTAAATTTATTATTAAGTTCAATAGAGTTAACCTGAACTTGACACACCTCACTAATACATCCAATCACTGCAGAATCAGAGTATTTCTGTAGGTGCTATGGCACAGAGTTGTCCTGAAGGGCTGAGGTGTACAAGGTGAACAGGAATGGAGACAACACAGTCCCCTGTGGAGCTCCTTTACTGCACATCATCAGATCAGACAGAGCACTGCCCACTCTCCCATACTGCAGCCCGTCTGGTAGTCACTAATCCATGGATGTGTCCATGGACATTTCATCAAGCTTCTGTCTCAGTAGCAGCAGCTGAATGCTGTTAAATGCACTTGAGAAATTGAAAAAGTGATCCTCGCCATGTAGCTGTTAGTACCTAGATGGGAGTCGGCTCTCTGCAGCATGTAGGTGATTGCATTATCCACTCTCAGATTTGGTCTGTATGTGATGCTCATGAGCAGGATGAGCTACTTCATCACTGACATTCTGGTTATCACTTACAGTTCAAGTAAATTCTGTTTTATTTACATAGCGCCAAATCACAACAGCAGTCACCTCAAGACGCTTCATATTGTAAGGTAAAAAAAGACCTTACAATAATACAGAGAAAACCCAACAATCATGAGCAAGCACTTGGCAACAGCGGGAAGGAAAAACTCCCTTTAAACAGGAAGAAACCTCCAGCAGAACCAGGCTCAGGGAGGGGCAGTGATCTGCTGCAACCAGTTGGGGCTGAGGGGAGAGAGACAGGACAAAAGACACACTGTGGAAGAGAGAGAGAGAATGAAAAAAGATGAATGAAGAAGAAACACTCAGTGCATCATGGCAGCAGCCTAGGCCTATAGCAGCATAACTAAGGAATGGTTGAGAGTCACCTGATCTAGCCCTAACTATAAGCTCTATCAAAAAGGAAATTTTTAAGCCTAATCTTAAAAATAGAGAGGGTGTCTGTCTCCTGAATGTAAACTGGGAGCTGGTTCCACAGAAGAGGGGCCTGAAAGCTGAAGGCTCTGCTCCCAAGTGTAGGACTAACAGACGGAAAAACTCCTTTCTCCCTCACACCATCAGACTGTACAACTCCTCTCGGGGGGGAACAGGAGGACAGAGAGAGGGGAGGAGCAGCAGCCTGAGCCTGACCACAACACAACATAAAAAAACATGTTTTATTATTTATTTATTCATGTGTTTGTTTCTTGTGATTTCTGCTGTGTTTGTATTTTTGTTACCTGTAAAAGCTGCTACTGGAACTTTAATTTCCCTGGCCGAATCTTCCTGAAGGGATTAATAAAGTTTTATCTAATCTAATTCTAATCTTAAGTATCCTAGGAACCACAACTAAGCCAGCAGTCTGAGAGCAAAGTGTTTTATTGGGGTGATACGGTACTATGAGGTCTTTGAGATAAGGTGGGGACTGATTATTTAAACCTTGTATGTGAGAAGAAGGATTTTAAATTCAGGGATTTACAGGTAGTCAATGAAGAGTCCCCGTTGGTGCTCTCACTGTCTCAAAACAGTCACTGAAAACGAAGTTTGTTCCACGGCGCGTGCATCGCTTAGTGGGGAAAATTTTGAAATATTCTAAACAAAACTTCAGGCCAAACAGCTGGTTGGGAGATAATTGTGCTATTTATAATATTTTAGTAACAGGATATACTTTGGTGACATCCTAGATGGCTTTAGTAACAAAAACTGTAAATGTAGTGTTCTAGTTAGCATTAGGTAATGCTGTTCCTGTGCTCTGATATTTGTGTGTGTGTGTGTGTGTGTGTGTGTGTGTGCGTGTGAGAAGGTAAAACCATTTTAAAAAGCTGACTTCAGTATATAAAGGATCCATCAGCGTGCTTGTTGTTGTGAAAGAGAAATTTACTCCATCATTCTTTGAGAATGTGAATAAATTAGAAAATTCCAAAAGTTCTCAGTAATCTTTATATAAACTCATCAGGAAGAGGAAGTCTTCTGTCTGGTTGCTGTTGCCAAATTTAAAATGTAAGAGGAAGTATCAGATCTACAAGGGCATCAGCTGTCACAGCAGATTTTAACCAGTTACTATCCATCAGGTTCAGGGGTGGCACAGGAAAGCAGCTTCCTGTGGCTTCCTGTTGGTTCCGGTGCTGGAAGTTCCTTTCGCTCTGACGTCTTGTCTGTACGGAGACCCGCTGAGAGCCCAGCTCTTCATCCCTCTGAGCATCTACTGTCTGCTGAAGAATGGCAGTGACAACCTTTTTGAAGGTAAACCCCCCCCCCCCCCGACTGTTTCTTTTGTGTGTCCAAATGTTATACCTCAGTGACAGCATCTCCCCGTTTCCATGTCATCAAACAGGTTTTGAACCAGAGACGTACTGGGAGAGGATGCAACTCTTCCAGGAAGCCATACTCTACAGGTGTTTTTCCCTTTTGTTTTCAGTTTTTGCACAAAGTCTCATCTTCTCAAACTGTTGCAGCATCTTCCTCTGTATGATCTGTGCCTCTCTGAGCTCCTGCACTGACAGATCTTTACAAAGGCCCCATTAAACCTACCATCCGGTGCCTGGAGAGCGGTGCAGAAGCTCAGAGATTCACAGATCATACAGAGGGAGGTGCTGCAACAGTTTGAAAAGACGAGACTGTGGAAAAAAACTAGCGCTCCACCCTCTCATCTAAACACAGGTACTTGTGGCTCTCGAAAAATATGAAGGTAAATGGGGGGCTTCAGCTACAAGTAAAAGAATGGGGGGGGAAATCAATGGGTTATGTTGCTACATCCATCTTCTAGATACAGTCGAAACAATCAAAACCACTTTGGAGAAAGAGAGGAAAGAAGTGTGTTTACTGAAGATGGATACAAACTTCCTTTGTATTATTAATCTGTTTATTTTGCTGGAGAAATTTGTACCTCCTGCCAGTCGGAATTGCACAGTGAAAGTGATGTTTACATGGAACGACACTGATGGGCTCCTTCTACATTCATAATTTCATTCATGTAGGTGGAAACATCAACTTGGTCACTTTCCTGAAATTAAACTTTGAATAAAAATACTTCAGTTATACCTCAAACAACATTTTGAACACGGAAAACATTTCCTAGGTTTAAAATTCCCGATCTTCATGCTTCATAGTAATTCTTTTTTGTGAACTCTGTGCTCTTTCTACCAGGTTTGGCTTTGTGCACGACAAGTTTTCTGCTTCCACTTTTAACTTCCCCTCTGAGAACAAGCCTCAGTACATCCATGTAACCGGTTAGTCACCTCACAGCATAAGAACAGACTGCCTCTGTTTGTCGGAAGCTGACGAGTTTCACTGTGTTCTGTTTCAGGCACTGTCTTCCTGCAGCTGCCGTACGCTAAGAGGAAGTATTCGAGCGGGCAGCAGCGCCGCCGCAGAAACTCCACCACCTCCAACAGCCAGGGTCCGTTCGGGGGCGAGGAGAGGGTGGGCTACTACTGGGCCTACAACACCATGCTGACCAAAGCCTGGAGGACCGGCGTGTTGGGTGACGAGCGGCTGGCAGACCGCCTGCTCAGAGACTTCACGGATTTCTGCGCCAACAAGGACAACAGACTTCAGAACTTCTGGGACAGCTGCCAGGAGAAAATGAACGCCAGCGCCCCCTGACAGAACCATTAAAATCATCAACTGTTTTTAACTCATCTGTGCTGCAAGGGGCTGAACGTTACTGATGTTCCTGAGCACTGAGCTTCTTACACTGGACTCAGTGTGCTGGGAGCAGCTGCACACTGAGAGCGGTCGAGATAATTATTCCAGTTCGCTGTGCTGCTGTTTGTTTGACAAAAGGCAATAAAATAAGTGAATAATTCAAACATGAAATGAGGTGTAAACAAAGGTTTTAAATGTTATTTTAGTGTTATCACACATTAACATTGTTCCTTAGCAAAATATATCTGATCATTTATTTATTTATTCCCCGTTTCCCATTTTCCAAATGGTTCTGTGAACACTAAGGTTAGTGTTCAGTTTCCAGTTCAAAAGCTGCAGCTTTGATCAGTTCAGACAGCCAATAATATATTTCTCAAAGTTGGAAACACATCCACATTTTTGAAGAGAGCATCTGCCACAGATCTCTAAATTTTTAAGGAACTCTTAATGCTTCAGCACACCAAGACATTTTAGACAATTTCATGCCTCCAACTCTGTGGGAACAGTTTGGGGATGGCCCCTTCCTGTTCCAACATGACTGCACACCAGTGCACAAAGCAGCTCCATAAAGACGTGGATGAGCGAGTTTGTGTGGAAGAACTTCACATCCAAAGGAGCCAGCTGACCCTGAGGCAGACCCAGGATACACTGAACAGATTACATTTCTCAGCAGCCTCAGTGTACCCCTGGAAGAGCTGGAGGAAGCGGCCAGGGAAGACGGGGCTCTGAGCATCTGTTTAGACTGCAGTCCTGTGCCTTGGATAGGCTGCAGAATATCGATCCCACTGGAGCCACTGTGTACCCACTAACCAGCCACTGGTGAGTGAAGTCTGACTGTGAAGACTTCAAACTATCTAGATGGGAGCTTCTGCAAAGTAGATCTGCTCTGAACATCCACTCAAAGTGTTTAGTGAGGTCATAGATTAAGGAAGCTGAGGGGTCATTTTCCCATTGACTTTTATACAACTGGACTCCTTTCTGTAACCATAGCAACCTAAGTGAAATAATGCAGGTTTAAGGCTCTTTTACAATGGCTTTATTTTTCAGACCTAAGTGCCATCCATCTTTTACAGAGTTTATCTGGCAACTGTAACTATGATGTCATGGTGATTAACAGTCACAATAGCCTCATTAACAGGAGGCTGGAATCAACTTTCCACTCATCAGTCACTGATGATTTTTTTTTTATCTAGAATACATTTCAACATGACAATAATTATTCTTGGACACAAGCAGCAGAACTGAGCTTCCTCTGAAGGGTGGCTGGCCTCTCCCTTAGAGACAGGGTGGAGAGTGCAGCCATCCAGGAGGGGCTCAGAGTAGAGCATTGAAAGGAGGCAGTCGAGGTGGTTTGGGCATCTGATTAGGATGCCTCCTCGGCGAGGTGTTCTGGGAATGTCCCACCAGGAGGAGGCCCCGGGGCAGACCCAAAACAAGCTGGAGAGATTAAATCTCTCGGCTGGCCTGGGAAGGCCTCGGTCTTCCCCCGGATAAGCTGGAGGAGGTAGCTGGGGAGGAGGTGGTCTGGGCTGCTCTGCTTATGGGGCTTCCCTGGATAAGCAGAAGAAAACGGATGGATGGAATAATAATTCGTTACACAATAAGCTCTGTCAGTCTGTATCACTGACTAAATGCAGCTTTTTTTGTTTTTATTGTATGGATACTCTGATGGAAAAACTTTATAATACTTATATTAAACAATATGGAGACAACTGGTATTATTCCAGCCATCTCAAAGATTTAGAAATATAACTCTAATGGAGCGGTGGCGCTCAGGAGGGAGAATTCAGCCCCAGCAAGCGAATAATCAAAATGAATGAAAACACAAAGGAGGAAATATTCCTGCAGATTGTGGTTATTGGTCTGGGCGGACACAGAATATTTTCATATTTTGAAATGGCAGTTTAAGCATTACCGATCTAAGCCACAGTCCAAATCCATCCTGGTGAAAGGAGCCCATTATTTTCTGTGCCCGTGGCAGCTCTTAATGCCGTTTAATATGTCGAACTGATGACCAGATGGCTGCAAGCAGCAGTGTGACACGTTCTAAAAACACCTCCTTCCTCCTATTCAGAAGCACACGAGATGATGCGAAGTATTCAAACAGATGATGAGTCAGACAAATTTCATATGAGACCCGTTTAATTAGTGTCCCTTTATCACACACACGTAGAAGTGACTGGGCCCACAAAGTAAACACAAAGTGCTCCTGTTGGACATGAGGAACGGTCATATTTTAAAAAGCTTTGGTTCAAAATGATTCTTCACAGTCAAACATTAGTTTGGATTCCCTTCTATTTACAGATCATATTAATAAACAGATGATAGCATTGATCCCTTTAAACACAGTTCTGCTCATCAAGTCTCTCGATTATAAAAATATGTTCCACATTCCATTTGATCCCAAACAGGTAAAACGATGGCTGATTTAAATAAAATAAAAAAAAAAAATCCCAAATTTTACACAGCAAGCTGTTTCATGAGGGAGAAAAATCCAGAACAGTGCTGTGTCAAAATCAAATCCACAACGAGGCACAAATACAAATAATCTGCGTGAAGCTCAGCAGGATTTACTGTAAAGCTCCTCTGAGACGTCGCAGGGTAAAACGCTCTCATTGAGAACATGAAGAAAGCTCCTAACTAAGTTCTTCTTTTAGTGCCGTCTGTGGGTTGCAACTAGGCTTTCATCATCCTCCTCACCATCAATCTGTGCGTAAAACATTCGTCCTTGATGTGTCCAAGTGTGTAGTGGTTTATCAGTTTGTTGCTGTGAGGGAGAAAAATGCGGTGGAATGATCCTTTAAATGAAACCTGGGGCTAACAGCTGCTAACCAGCTGATCGAATACTGTGAGGACACCGGATTTCATTCAAGTTCGCATGGACCACATCAACCCTCTGTTCCCTTCATCATCCTCATCAGATGTGCAGCAGCAGCAGGGTAATCGCTCCCTTTGTCATCCACGTAACGCTGCATGCAGCCAGTCCCTGCTCTCCCGCACTGAAGATGTTATTTTACAATAACATAATAAAGTCTATTTAAGCAGAACAACTGTTTTCTCATCATTTTCCAAAGTTCTGTGTTCTGACTTCATTCACACTTCAGGGAATTTAAGTCTGAGCCGCTATAGTGAGAAGAAATTTCCATCTGCAGCTGTTTAAATTGCCGCTCTGTCCTGGGACTTCACCACCCGTCAATGTGCGCAGTGAAAAGCTTGAGGCAGCAAAAAAAAAAAAAAAAAAGAGGAAGACCCAACCACAGAACTGAGCAGCATCAAAGACGACGGGTCTGAGCGGAAATCAGATGCAGCATGGAAGGAGTGCACAGGATGCAAAGCAGCTCACAGAGGCGGCAGCAGCAGCAACTATGATCAGGCTGAAGCAGCTTATATGAAATTTGTTGGATGTAAAAGGGTATGATCTGAGCAATCTGAGCAATCAGCTTATCTGCCTGAACACTGCGCTCATTTAGTTTCCTCGTCTTACACCGATTTAACAATGTGATTCCCAAAAGCAGCCAACAAAAGTTTCCCAGACTGAAAAACTTTCAAACGACTAACAGACGGTCTCTCGCCCGGAGTGTGTTTTATGGAAATGTGTAACTCATGTTTGTATCAATGTAATTCTAAGTGTATTTTTTCTTACTGATGCTTCTATAGGTACTACATGAATGGACCTTTATCCCAGCATGCAAAGTCTGCTGGTAGCTACTGTACTGTTATTCTTTTCTTTAGCTTTTACTGGTCATATTAAAAATATATTAAGCAAATAACTGAATAAAATAGACTTGTGGGATTACACTGCCAATCTCGACATCCCTGCTGCTGTGAGCCGATCTCTGCTGGCCTTTAATCTCTGCAGCTACACTCTGACAGTGTCTCACCTCTTCAATACAGTAACATGATTTTTAGATTCAGATTTGTTGGAAAATGGTGGGAAAACAAGGTTATTTATATTAAAAAAAAAACAAAACAAAAAAAAACAAAACCCTTTTCATTTCCTGTGGGTTCACAAAGTGCACCAGCTGAGGAGCCAGTCGGGAAATCCCGCTGGATTCCCGCTACTTTTCCCTGAAAGGCTCTTCCAAAGAAACAGAAGTGAAAGTCCTCAGAGTCAGTCAGAGGGGAATTTGTGGGAGGAGCCTTGTTAGTTGATTCTGTTTGCTTCATTGGAGATGACTGGGAGACCACCTATGAACACACACACAGAGAAAATGTATGTAGGCAACACAGACGCACAGACAGGCAGCACATCCGTGTGTGTGTGTGTGTGTGTGTGGATGACTCACGTGGTCTGATCTTGATTGGCCAGATAAGGATGGAGCAGAGGGCCAAAGCTGCGACGATGGCCACGCCTCCCGTTACAATGACCATGACGTAATGATAGAACCACACACAGGCCGGACAGCACACCACGGTACTGAGAGACACACACACACACACACACAGAAGAGTTGCAGTCATGAACAAAACATTGTTCCATGGAGTCGCATCTTTTTAATGTGCAGTTCTTACCACTAACTTTATGAATTACAGTTATTGTAGTTTAGACTTTTAATATTTTTTTTTAATTTAATTTTCAGTGTTTCATTAGTTTCAGTGGATTTGCTCAGTTTAGTTTTTTTCCTTTAAAAAGTGATAGTTTTAGTGGGGAAATCATCGTTCACTCCCTGCTGAGTTTGTAAGTTTGCTCACAGAGAAAGGAACCCTCTGTGATTCGCACGTCATTAAGTAAAATAAGTATTTGATCTCCAAGCAAAACATGACTTGGCACATGGGGAAACCTTTGTTGGCAAACACGGCAGTAATCCGTTTCTTGTAGTTGGTCACCGGGTTTGCACGCAGCTCAGGACGGATTTTGACACACTCGTCTTTACAGAAACTCTCAAAATCTTTTAAGGTTCTTGGCTGTTGCTTGGCAACTCGAAGCTTCAGCTCCCTCAACATTTTCTACACGACTGCGGTCTGGAGACTGGCTGCGCCACTCCATGACCTCAATGTGCTGCTTCTTCAGTCGCTCCTTTGGCAGGATGTTCCATGACCCAGCTTCAATGTTCTGGCTGAGCGAAGGAGGCTCTCCTCCCGTTAGGTTAGGGCTGAGCCGCCACCTCTCTCATGATCATCCACACCCCGTGAGACAAGATCATGCATGGAGCTCCAGACCGAGGGCGACTGATGGTTAGATTATACTTCTTCAGTTGTCACCTTCTTGCTGATGGTCTTGTAGTCCATTACAGTCTTGTGCAGGTCTGCAGTCCTGTCCCTGAGGTCCTTTGACAGCTGTTCGGTCTCACCCGTGGTGGTGCAGAGGCCGGAAGAAACTGATTCTGTGGACAGGTGTGCTTTACACACACAGAGTTGAGATCAGGAGCATCTAATCTGTGAGTTGATATTTTTGGTTGATATTCTGTCTCTACCATAAAAACAGACACTGTTCATTTCTTGTAAGTGAACAAACTTATAGATTCAGCAGGGGAGTAAATGATTATTCGCCCACTGTAAGATTTAAGAAGTTTAGAGCAGGTGTTCCAGTACAGACATCCAAATCTCACGAAACACACATCAGGCCCTCCTTGTGCTGATCGCATGGACAAAGTTAACTAAACCGGCAAAAGACTGAAACTGATCACATTTCCAGGTTTTAGTTTACTGTCATTAATTTTATAACTAATTAGTTTTAATTTTTTTATTCTGATTTGAGTAAACTGTTGTTTTTTTGTTTAGTTTATTTAGTTTCAATATAATAACCTTGATGCACTTTTATTTTTGGATGCACAGACTCTGACCCGTCTTCAAATGTGGGCGTTTCGATCTGCCAGCACAGGCAGATTTCTGAGTAAAGACGCGGTTCAGAGAACCTTTCTGTTCTGTCCTCTCGACTCCACTGTGTGTCACACGAACACCATCACCATCCACTGTGGTCCACTTCCTGATTTTGGCACAGCTATCACTGGTCTTACTAAAAAATACTTCTGCTGATTCAGAAAATCAATGCTTCCTTATGAATTTATGTTTGTGACCCTTCTTAAAGATCTAGATCTTTAGATGAGACCTGCTGTAGGAACACAGGAGAGTCAGGAACCAAAGAGAAAAGAACTAGAACGCCATTGACTGCATGAGATTCGCTCACAGTAAAAATAAATATATTAGGTAAAGCAGCACAGGGTGTGTGTGTGTGTGTGTGTGTGTGTGTGTGTACTAACTGGCAGGGGTGCAGGGCCTGAATGATCATCACAGCAGCTCCATTAGCCAGCTTGTCAGTGAAGCTCATGGCTCCGTACACAAATGCTCCACTTTGCTGCAGACAGAAGATGAGAATATTAGATGAAGCAAGAGGACACGCCCCTCTTCCTCCCGCTCTGCCTCTCACACACATCTCACCGTCTGATCTGCGATGAGGTCCGCGGTCATGGCGAGCGATATGACCAGGATGGTTGCTGACCCGGCCCCCAGCAGCACGGCCGCCCCATACACCTGCTGACCCATTTTGATGTCCAGCAGCACCCAGTACGAAAAGGCCATGATCAGCAGCAGGCCCACGAAGTATGTCAGCTGGACCAATCGGAGGAGAGAATGCATATGAGAGTGATCCAGTTCTGTCTCTTTTGATCAGTGCAGATACAGAGGCAGAGGAAGCTGTAATCACATCCTGTGACTGAGCACAATGAAGTACTCTTACTGTAAACGCAACATAGAAATCAGGCAACTCTTTGGCTCTGAGCAGACAGCTGCTGTCCTCTTCTGCGGTCACTTACGCACTCCAACAGGACAGCTTGGTAGTAAAGGTGCTAAACTGCACCTGCCTAAAGCCCACACCTGTCACCCACTGAAACTAACCGCTGCGCATCAGAAATCATGTAACAAAACATTTTAGCTTTCAAAACTACGTCGATCAGTCTTCTCTGCTCCCAATCGTGGATGAGCGACTAACTAGCCGAGGCACCATTAATGTCCTGCAGCGTATGCAGAGCAGCGGATGCTGCCACAAAGGTTTTATTTCAGGAATACCAAAGCTTGGTAAAGAAACTCAGCAATCAGCCTCTTTCCTCTGAAGGTTTTACTTACGCATTTTCCAATGAGTTTATTGAGAGGCTTCATGATAAAGGAAGACAGGAAGCCGCTCACATACATCACTAATGGGATGGTAGCGATGAACTTCTGTTGAAAGGACCAAAAAAAAAAAAAAAGAAACAAGAAATGAGGGAACGACTGTGGAGCATTTATGTGAGAGTGAATTAGAATGATTGTGTTACCTTTGGCAGCCCCAGAGTGTTGATGAGATACATTGAGATGTACGTCTGAGACAGGTTGACTATTAACCTGGTGGACATGTAGAGTACGGCCACCTGCAGGGACACAGTAACACCTCTGAACACCGCTTTTTCTTAAAAACATAAACTGTGGTAAGAGAGGGTGTTGAAACAGGAACTGCAACCTATAAAAAGCTCTTCCTGTCCAATTCTGAGGAGATCCAGGTGACGTTCAGGTCAGGGTTGCTTTAATGTATTCAGGCCTTACCTGGTAGAAAGAAGGCTGCAGCAGCCAACACTTCCACTGCAGGAGAGATGGGAATGTGCTGGAGCGCGGCAGCAGGGGCTTCCGCTCCCCCTCCGCCTCCTCCGCTCCTCCACCCTCCTCTCTTGCGCCATTTCTCGTCTCTTTCGTTCCCACGTGGAAAACGACAGAGAAGACAGCACCGATTCCCAAAACAATTAGTGCCAGATTCTGTAATTACACACAGCAGAGAGGGGCACGTTTTAATCATACGCTGGTCGTCTTCTTCAACCCAAAGCTTGCAGAGGTTTCATTAAAAAATACTAAAACCTTCTAGTGACCTTTAAAGGCACTCAGGAGGAAGCAGACAGAGAGACAGGTAGATGATTTATTATTGGTGCAGCCCTTCAGTTCATCCACTGTCCAAAATAGGCCTTTTAAGCCTCTCTTACTGTAAGATGACTGACGGCGCCGCAGCCTGAGATAACCCGGGAACGGGGCTAGAAGAGATGGGCTCAGTGTGGTGTTCAAGGATGGTTTCTTCATTGTTTTTATGCATTTATGTAATCTGTATCATCGCTACTATATAAACAAAGGAAAAATGTGGAACTGGTTATTGAGTGGACTGACAGACTGACTCACCTTTACTGCCTGTTCCTGTTTTTTTTAACAAATAAAGTCAAAGTCCAAAAAGACTGCTGGAGGAGCTTTTTGCTCCGAGCACGTGACGATGACAGAAGCAAACCTGGATCATCAGCTCAAAGCTTCTTTCATCTTGTGATGGCATCAAGGAGACGCCGCTCAGAAAAAAAGTCTACTGAGTGAATCAAAACAGAGAGAGCGCATCAGGCCGCCACAGCCATGCACCCACATGATCCCTCCAATAGGAGGGAAATTAAAATTCAGGTTATTTTTTCACAAGTTAAGCCAAGTGTCTGTCCTCTGCATAAATCTGCGTTCACAGAGGCTTCTCACCACCACCTCTTGGCGCGGTCACTGCTGAGAGCCTTTAACCCAAACAGCTTTCAGTTCAGCTCTAATGCGCCTGTAATAGCACCAAAAATGCAACTACAGCACCAAATCCTTAGCATTTATATATCCAATCTCAGCCACAGCAGGTTTGTTTGAAGCCACAAAAATCAGTGCAAACTATGTGACACCATGTTACCCTGATGCGATACCCAGCCTCCTCACCCTGAAGATGACGATATCTGCCGGTCCTAGTGCATCGGGGTCGTTGTCCTCTCCAGCTTGGACGTGGAACAGCAGGTAAGCCACTGCATACACCGTGATGTTGGCTATCACTGTGAACGCATACCTGCTCACACACACACACACACACACACACACACACACACACACACACACACAGAGGACAAAGAACACATTCACCACCTGCCGGTTCTCCTCCTGTGTGACAAGCACATGTGCGCTAACCGTACCTGTACGCGGTGAGCTCTACTTTAGCGTGCTCACAGGTGACCAGCTCGGGAATAAGGGACAGGTGGGAGATCTGCGTGGCGGCCCAGCCAAACTGGAAAATGATGATGAATGGGACGAAGTAGACTAAACTGGCCCACTGAGGGGTGCGGTAGCTGCAGTCCACACACTGGTTAAAGATGAAGGCAAAGGACAGCATGACGCTCACGGTACCTGAATTAAACACACGCAGAAGCAAAGAGAACAGAAAAAAATATTTCTTTTATCGTTTGCACAAATGCACCCACTATTATTTTCCACTTACTCAAATTAACTAGTAAAAAATGTGATGAAAACACCAGAACCTGCTCACAGTTGCACATAAATTATGGACAGCTCTGACCTCACATCACAGAATGAGTTTACCTTCATTTTCTCTAACTTTTAACTGAAAGCACAGCGACTGGTAACTTTGTTTTTTTTAAATAAAGACTTGATGTTTTTGAAGGCTGTGAATCGGCATGTTTCAGCTGAGACGAGCGCTCTGCTGCTTTTCTCTCTGTTCCTGTTTGAAAGCTGCTTTGGTAAATAAATATGTAAACATATACACAGAGCTCAGCCTGTTCAGCTAAGAGACACTTCCCATGACATTTCACACAGTTTTTACCTCTGACACCTGCCATAATGTTAGAACATGTCATGTGCACTTGATCAATAAAATCTATGGTAGACGTTGAGCTTGAGAGCATAGTCTAAAAAGCATTTTCATACAGAGTTAGATATGTATACGTTATGAGATCGTGTCCATACAGCAGCACCGGTGTCACTGAGTGTCAACTCGCCTGGACAGAAAGTAAAAAAAAAGAAGAAGAATCACTGAAAGAATCACTTGGACATTATGAAATAAAACCACTAAATGTACTAATTGGGATACTGCGTAAATTCTTTAAATTAAAATTTTTTTGAGACAATGTTGTGGTTATGCATCTTTTCCTCACTGGGTTTAAGATATTTGCAAGGAAAATTCAGGAGTTGTTCTGCTGGAGGAAGCTGGGGATTGGAGAGCCAGGACCTCCACTCCTGATCACCGCCTGATCCACAAGGCACTGAACCTCTATGGTCCCTCCCGTGGGTAGTGGGGTCCACTGACCACAGACCCATGTAGCTTCTTTGGGCTAAGGCTCAGCTGGACCCAACAGGCTAAGGCTCGTGAATCTCACCCTAAAGCCCCTACCCCAGGCCTGGCTGCAGGGTAGGACCGCGGGTACCCCGTCCTGGTAACTGGACCCTTTTATTTGACATAGGACTGTCTGCTCTTTGTCTGCCGCGGTCATTACGGGGAAATGGAAAGGAGCTGTCTGCAGTCGTGTTTTTGACCTCTCTTGCCTGACTAAAATGCATTTGTCCTACACTGGCCACTGTAGCTAGCATGAGGCACTTGATTTGGGGGGGTACGAAAACAGAATTCAGTTGACTGCAAATCTACTGACATCTAGGGGTGAAATTTTACACAGTTTACCTTTAAAAGGTAGAGCTTTAGGATTTTGCGGGAAACCTCATCTTTTCACATCACTTTTTTTTTTTCCTATGAAACTCTGTGAGACGACCTGGAAGGCTGAGGTAAACGTGTGGAATAACCCAAAACAATGAACTTCTGTTTTCACTCAATATACTGAAAAGTCAAATCTATAAGAGATTCAGATCGAGATTCAGTTTATCTTAAAATTATCATCATCCCACATGGCGAACGCTGCCATAAAATATACCACGTCTGCATAGAATACATGACAATACCATATGGGGAAACGCAAAGCGCATGTCCTGACACACTCTCATTCATAAATACCTCAGGCTCATAGATTAGTTACAGTCACATGAGGAAAACACAAAACGTTTCCCCATATGATCCAAACTCTCCACTTTGGATGCGTCAGGTTATTTCAGATCGCTACGTCAAAATTCCCTGAACTTACACTTGGAAGAGTTAATCATTACTGAATGTTATGGGCAGTAAAGGGAGGGATGCTTAGGTTAATGAATCTCACAGCACATGACTGCAGAGTGACCTCTGTTAGACTTACAGAGGGCACTCCACTTATGTGTGCGCACAAAACTGCTTTTTGTGAGTTGGCTGACGGCTAAAATCTACACTCTGTGTTGTTATTTCAACATCAGGCGTGACAGCAGACTTTGATGATCTTACATGAGCAGGAAAACAGAAGTGAAGATGATCTCATGTGTTTAAGTATAGGACAAACAGTAATGTGTTTACAAACAGTAAATATTAGCCTGTGTTTTTATTTCAGTCGCATTTAGCCCAGTTGATGCCAGCTTGTGGTAATCAGCTGTGGTAATCAAAGCTTGTGGTAATCAAAGCTTGTGGTAATCAATGTTGATGCCAGCTTGTGGTAAAATGCAGCAGAGCCATAGCCTGTATACAACAGATGCATGTAGCCACTGTGACGTCACCCATGAGTTTTGGACTCTGCAGTTTGAAGCCTCAACATTAAGTCTTTTTGGTGACCCGTGTTACATTCTGGTGCTAGACACTGGAC
The DNA here is from genome assembly GCA_034780415.1 of Cichlasoma orientale. NCBI lineage: Eukaryota > Metazoa > Chordata > Actinopteri > Cichliformes > Cichlidae > Cichlasoma > Cichlasoma orientale. Next base: position 610,357 of record JAVDPK010002991.1, read on the forward strand.
AATAGCGCAGTTTCATCCAACACTAGCGAGCTCTGTTAGCAGGCTGCATCAATAAAGTGTAGCACAAACTTCTTGGACAGGCTGTACTAAACTCAATCATTTCTCATAATTCCTTTAAAATGCTCCCAAATAAAATGAACATACATGTTATTTACATGACTGAAGTTGGATATTTTAATATAGGACCCTGTGGTGATTGAGATGCTCTTAGAGAGAGCACCAAGTGGCCCTAGAGGAAGTGTAGTTATTCTATAAACAGGTTATGGCTTTGGCTTATGGCGTCTTTAATTTGTCACATGTCTGTATCTGTACTTACCAACTAAATGCCACGTCTTCCTCTTGCCATAGTTCCTAAACCCGGGGGTTCGGTCAGATTCATAGCCAATGAGCGGTGTACAGATACCATCGGCTATCTGCCCGACCAGCAACAACACACCTGCACCACAGGAAGACATTCACAGTTCTATAATATACTGCAACAATCACCGAGTGAGAGCAGACGCAGCAGGAAGGGCACACAGTCACTTATACCTGTAAACATGTAGATGTTACTGCAGTAAACACAGTATACTGAAATTCACTCCATCCTTTACACGTGGTATATTGTCAAAATGTAAGAAGAAGAAAAATTCATATAACATTTAAAGTAGGATTAGTGAGCATAGATACAGTGAAACATTTATCAGCTTCAAGAACAAGACAACTGTCCAAACTAAACCCACAAATGTTCTGATGGTAGAAAGTCCGTATAGAGAAAGGGAAGAGATAAAACCCACTATGGAGCATGGAGGTGGTAACATCTGAGTCTGGGGCTCTTTGCCTGAATTTAATTTAGTGACAGGCTCATGGAGAGAGGGATTTGAGATAATGAGCCAAAACAAAACAAGAGGATCACTATCATATAGCAACATAAGCCCCACAGAACAGCTGGAAAGCCTTGGATAAATGTGAGTACCAGCGTTAGAAAAGCCCGGCTAGTCAACAGGAAACTTTAACTACAGCTGAGAGTAACTGATTGCGCTGTCAGGTGTCTGTGCAAGCTAAAGGATGTAAACTAAATACCAAAACACTACTCGCTTTCTTCAGTAACTGAATAAGACACACAGTCACACATATATATATATACAGTCAGATGGACTAACCTGCATTTGTGTTTTGGAATCCCAACACCGAGTGGTAGAAAACCAGCAGATATGTGAACCACATGGATGCACACAGGTCATTGAGAAAGTGCCCCACCGCATAGCTGAGCCTCTTCAGGAGCGGTAGAGAATCTTCTGTGTCCGACATTACTGCTCGTGGAAGACGACACAACTATTTAAATGAAAGGCTCGGCGCGCACCTTCATCAGCTAGAACTGCTTCTGATAATGACTGAAGCTTTGCTTGCTTTTGCCGACTCTGAGAAGTAGGCGGAATGTCAGCAGACTCGTTTTCGGTTCCTCTTTTTGCGCGTTATTTTCTTTATACAGTAATGCCAACCAGTTTAGTAAGGTCAGTGCTGCAACTTATTAGGAGGTAAATAGTCCCTGATATTGGTGCCAAATTCCTCTCTACAGCGCGCAGATGTGGCCAAGCCAGGAGGGGCGTATGTGAGGGAAGAAAAACCGAAACAGAACCACATTGGTGAACGAAAGGGAGTTTTCACCACCGCACAGCTCCCCTTACATCACATTTAAACAGCCAACTGGAAAACCAGGTTAGGAGATGTCACGTTACAAAAATTACCGTTCCTGAAAAATATCCAACGCCGAGGAATGGCTTCGAAATTAAGAGACATACACACCCTTATTTGTACGGTTCGCGCTCACTAAGTGTAACATTAAATGCGCTGTGCTTCGGAAGACGCTGCACAGCCCCTTCGTTCACCTTCAGCTATCCGGCTACAAACCTAAGCTACATCTGGAAAAAAATTACGAGACATAAACAACTACATGGACCGGCAAAGATGACGTAGTGAAAATTGGCCAATAGGAAAGCAATCATGCTTCTTTCAGCCAATAGCGGAGCCTCACGGATTTACCTTCCTCACGTGACGGCATGTGAGGTTAAGGTGACGTTAAATAGCTATATCATAAAAAGCAGTGTAGAAAAAGCAAGTCGTGCAGAAATGTAGGATTAGTTGGCGTTACTATAATACATTAAAATAAAGAGTTGAGTCTTCAACAACTGACGACGTTGTGTCAGTAACCAGGCTAGCTTAACGTGGGGGAAATGCTATTTTAAATTAAATTTAAAAAAAAAGTCAATCCTCGCTAAAGATATTAGTACATTTGAGTTTAAAAAGAGAGTGGGAACCCAAAATGTAATAAACAGTTGAAGTTAGGTGAAACGGCCTACTGGATAAATGTCTGCAAAGCCTGATGTTAGGGAGGAAAAATTGGTAAGAGCAGTGCATGAAAGGTTTGCCGACTTTGACCCAAAATAATGTTTTTAAACACTTTTTTTTTTTAAACGCAGGAAGTTGTTCCACCATCTTTGCTGTTACAGAAATCTACAGATTTCCACTAATAATTCTTTGAGTGCCATCTCTCCTTTTTAATGACTTTGTTTCAAACACACACTAATAAGAAGGGGCTGTGGTGATATGTCACACACCATAGGACAGCTGCCTCTGGATAAATTCTTGTTCCTTCTACAGGCATGACATTCACTGCCCTGCTGAAGAAGACTTCAGAAATCCCAGAAGGAAGTGTGAAGTCCTGCAACCTGTCTTGCTAGGCCACAACTACAATTGAGCAACAATGCCCAAGCCACAGTGTAGGCATCATTTTCCTCACCTGAACTCCAACAGTTCCTCATACTTAAAATTCTATTAAATATCAACAGCCAGTAGTTGCAAATGGTGGCATCCGGATCATGGAGATGATAGTTCACATGTTGCATTGAGCTTAAATTACATGAATTCATGCTAAAGTTAAATTTTGCTCTGTGTACTTTATTGAACAATTTCCTTTAGCCTTTATCGGAGCATAAAACTTACTCGATTACCAGGACTCAAATTGGTACTTCTATTTTTTGAAATTATAAAGTGTGTGAAATTAATAATAACACAATCCACTGACACTTTTATGAGTATCATTGTGTTAAATTTGTCCTCCGCTGGGTTAGTGACAGTAAGTTGATGGAAGCCTTTACTTGTCCTTTAGCACCATCTTCAGGTATGAACTCAACACTGTGGTTTATAATTAAAAACGGCCACATAGCCTAACCTGAACTTTGTGCAAGTCAGCAAATGTAAGTGTCCTGGCAGGTAACTAAGATCGACTTTGCACACATTATCTGCACACTCAACCCTTTACAGCTTAAATTGCTGCCTAATCGTACTCCAGTCACTGAAATGGAGCTGAAAAGGCTTAAACGAGTGGTGAAAGGCTGAGTTTTTCTTGAAATTCAATTTAACATTCTGATTACAGGACTCACATCTACTTTCAAAGTGAACATTTGTAGGTTTTGGACAGATACTTAAGAAAAACAAGACATTAAGAGGTATTACTCTAGGATTTTCTGCCATCTGTCTGTCCCAGCTCACCCACTTCCCTCTCAAAAGCAGAGGCAGATTGTGCTGCATTCACCAAATCTATGGCTAACATATGATTTAATTAAAATGAAAATATGCCCCGTCACCTGCATTTATACAGCTGGGTTATGATTCTGGTTCACATTAGAGAGAAATTCCAGTTCCGTCCGTCCTCCTTTTTAGACTCCACCTATTGTACCGTAACCTCAGTTACTGCCTCACTGTACTTATTTTTTCTTTCTACTTAAAAATATTTTTTAACTTATTATTCCAGCTCCTTGTCTAGATGGAGCTGATCAGAGTGAAACATTCACAGAGTAACATAAAACAGAGTGAAGAGTAAACTTGAGTTCCACGTTGGTGATGATTGTAGAGCTCAGAGTCTGGAGAACACTACAAAAAAGAAATAAGGATTACAGCCATCAATTAAGCTCCATCAAATTATCATTTTCTAAGCATTCCAATGCGATGTGGGCTCTCTCTCTCTCTCAGAGTGGGTTCCATCTAGCTGTTCTTCCTGCAGGTTCTACCGTCTTTACAAAAGACTTCTGAGCAGAAGTTCTCACAGTTTCACAATCTCTGCCATAACTTTATCCTCTTGCTTTTTTTTTTTTTTTTTTTTTTTAATTCATTTGGACAAACTTCTAAGAAATGTGTTTGCACTGTGTCATTATGGTTCTAAGCCAGAAGAGGTGAAGTGACCACTCGGGGTTAATAATGAGTTGCTGCCACAGGTACAGGAGCAGCATCTATGAGATGGGCACTGCACTGGTCTGTTGTGTGAAGGCGAAGCTGTTGAGCTATTGGTCGATCTACATTCCTACCAGGATACAAGCAGAGAAATGAGCTTCATCCAAAAGGGAGCTCTCCCTTTGAGATAGGATGAGGAGGGTTGGTAATTCAGGAATGTCACAGAGTAGAGCTGCTACTCCTCCACATCAAAAGGAACCAGTTGAGGTGGTTCAGGCATCTGACTGCAATGTCTCCTGGACACGTTCTAGATGAGGTCTTTCAGGCATGTCCGCCTAAAAGAAGAGCCCATGACAGACCCAGAATATAACAGAGATACCCTATATTGCCAAAGTATTCACTCACTTACCCAAATCATAGAATTCAGGTGTTCCAATCACTTTCACGGCCACAGGTGTATAAATCGAGCACCTAAGCATGATGACTGCTTCTACAAACATCTGTGAACGAATAGGTCGAATAGTACCGTGATAGGATGATACCTGTGCAACAAGTCCAGCCTTGAAATTTCCTCACAATAAAATATTACACAGTCAACTGTTAGTGATATAACAAAGTGAAGCGACTGGGAATAATAGCAGCTTTCTCTTAGAGTTCGTGGTAGGCCACGTAAAATAACAGAGCCGGGCGAGCGGATGCTGAGGTGCGCAGAGGTCACCAACTTTCTGCAGAGTCAATCACTGCAGACCTTTAAACCTTCAGATTAGCTCAAGAACAGCGCGTAAGGGGCTTCACGGGATGGGTTTCCAAGGCCGAGCAGCTGCATCCAAGCTTTACATCACCAAGTGCAATACAAAGCAGATGCAGTTTGGCAGTTGCCAGGAGAACGGTACCTGTCTGACCGCACTGTGCCAAGTGTAAAGTTTGGTGGAGGGGGGGGGGGTTAGGGTGTGGGGGTGGTTTTCAGGAG
>JAVDPK010002991.1:615635-636150 GCA_034780415.1 Cichlasoma orientale
CGGCCCCTTAGTTCCAGTGAAAGGAACTCTTAATGCTTCAGCATACTGAGACATTTTGGACAATTTCATGCTCCCAACTTTGTGGGAACAGTTTGGGGAGGGCCCCTTCCTGTTCCAGCATGACTGCACACCAGTGCAGGTCCATAAAGACATGGATGAGTGAGTTTGGTGTTGAAGAACCTGACTGGCCTGCACAGAGTCCTGACCTCAACCTGATAGAACACCTTTGGGATGAATTAGAGTGCAGACTGTGAGCCAGGCCTTCTCTCCAACATGTGCTTCTGGAAGAATGGTCAGAAATTCCCATAAACACTCCTAAACCTGTGGAAAGCCTTCCCAGAAGAACTGAAGCTGTTACAGCTGCAAAGGGCCGACATCATATTAAACCCTCTGGATTAAGAATGAGATGTCAGTCAAGCTGAGATGCGTGTGAAGGCAGATGAGTACATATATAATGCATATTGGCTGGCTTGGGAATGCCCCAGTATTTCCCTGGAGAGACTGTAGTGGCCGGGAAGTGAGAGGACTAGACTCTTTGCTTAGACGGTCATCCCCATTTAATAAGTGTTAAAAAATAGATAAATGGATGGATTATGGGTCACTAAGGACAGAATCTACAACACTATAAACAAAAGTGCCGTGTGTCTGAATACTTCATGGAGCAACATGAGGCAATAAAAAATAAAAATAAACCCCCATCCCCCTGAATAAAGCTCAGTTTTAAATTTGTTTGGTTGTTTTTTTTTAATGGAGTTATCTGACTTTCCATCCTCCAACCCAGGGAGCAAGAGGGGGGAAAAAAAGAAAATTAAAAAGTTATTTTTAAAAAATTACATTTTTGAGGAACACACTAGAAGCTACAAAACACAAACTTTCTGACCAACTCAAAATGATGCTGGAAAAAAAAAAAGCAAAAAAAAAAAAAAAAAAACAGGTTCAAAACAGACCACAGTCCTTTTTTTGTTTTTAGGTACAAATTAAAACAGGAAAAAAAAGCATAGATTTTACATAAACATCTTCTTAAACTTTTGATTCTGGTGGTTGTGGGGACTTTCCTCTGAGAGGGACTGAGGAACACACCGAGCCTGGTCCATTTCAGGAAACAGTCCAGTCCACTCACAGTGTACTTCCATTGACCCTAAAGAATAAAAACTTTAATTACTATGTGCGAGAGCTGCATCTCTTTGTCCATGAAATCTATTTGCAATGAGCCCAAGGAAAGTGTGCAGCGTGTGTACGTGTGTGTGCTCGGTGTGCATAGGTGGTCTGACTGACTCATTGCACCCTTGTTTTTGTAGTCCTCTCTCTTGCATTTATTCAGGAACACACTTGTCTTTCCTCTGAACCAGTCAGTAAGGGGGGGAAAGAAAAAAAAAAAAAAGAGAACTAGCCAGTCTGCCAGGAAAGCAGCTGAATCCAGTCTGCCAGCTTGTTTTTCACAGTCCATCAGCTGTATACTTGTGACCACGTTTCCCCGCAGCGGTTTATGTTGCTCTGGTTTCAGTTCAGTCCTTGACCATAAATACACAACGGGTCTGTTGCTGGTAGAGGCAGCGTACGCTGAGTGCTCAGACCAGAGCAGTAGAAACCAGTAGATCAGCTTAATAATTCTACTGCCCGGTGGTCCAGCTGACCCAAAGTGGACACCCGTTGGCAGGGGTGAGGAGGACGAGGGGGGTGAGAGGGTTTCATGAAAAGGCAGAGAGAAAGAAACAGGAAGGAGAGATGGTGAAGAAGAGAGCAAGGGGTTCCCTTGTTTGTCTTCATTTGTGTCTCTGGAGAGCTTTCCTCTTCCTCCTCTTGAAGAAACAGCAGCACCTGCAACACACAAGCCGCCATCAACAGGCTTCAAAGACAATCACATTTTCTTTCATTTCAGCTTACTGACATCATTTCACCCAGAGACCTTTCATTCAGGAACTCCTTCTGGGGAGCTAAACGGGTACATGTTTATGTTTCCACCCACCAAGAGTCTTCAAATTAGTCTGCTGACACGTCCACAGTTGTGTTATTTTTTTTAAAACACGTAATCTGCACCAACCAGATTACATCTTGCCTCCTTTTTCTGTTGTGTCGGAGCTGCACGTCTGTGTGACCGTACACGCAAGCAGCCACAGCAGGCAGGGTGAAACTGCTCTTCAGTTACGAGCAGCACCGTACCACACGCTTGTGCAAAGCTGAGTTTATGAGAGTTTTGAGCGTAACCGCTTTGTTTTCACTAACCCCACACGCTCGGTCAACCCCCTCATTGATCCACTGATTATTTTGCCAGAGTTTAACCAAACCAGCATCAAACTCCATCCAAGAGGTTTCTGGGCTGCTCAGAAGTACCTTTTCCCCGAAAGCTTTCCTAGAGGGAGCATTACCACCGTGGGAACAAATAAAAAGGTGTGTAACACCCAAAAAAACAACACCCAATAGTTCTCGCAGTGGAAAGCAGCCTCCTGTGAGCTAAATGCCAGGAAATAGTCCGTGAATCCCACGATCTGCTACTTTATCACTGCTGATCACATTAATTTTTTTAAAAACATGTTCTAAAAACAATTATCAGCTAGCTGATGATGCAATCACTTGTTTGCTTTCATAGTCACAGCATATCTCAAGTTCACTGCACTGTGAGAGAAGTGAGAGATTTTCTTGCTTTCTCAGCATACAGTGAGTGCAGAGTCAACACTTCCTGAAGCTGTGATTTTCTGAGTAAAAAGCATGAAAACACCTTCTCTCCTACTCTTGGATCTGTGTGAAGTCAGTTAGAGGTCACATCCTAATATGGTCATCTCAGGCATGCAGCTCTGACTGTGAGCACAGCGCATCAAGGCTACTATAGTGAATGAACCCCAAACTAAACAATGATGCTTGGTGAGGTTGTGTGGGTTTTTTTTTTTTTTTGGACTGATTGCACCGATGAACACCACACACATGAAAACTATAATAAAATTTAATTAGTTTAAAACTGAATTTATTAACTGAGATGAGCAGAGTCACTTAGGAAACCAATAAAAATCATTACAAAATATGAAACTATGGAACTCTTACTTGGTATCATCAGCGACTTCAACCTCTGCGTTGGCTGTGATTGGTGCGTTGGAGTGTCCTGCAGTGGGGTCATCCGTATTCAGCTCCCCATTGGTTGAACTCATCACCTGGAGGACAGAATTGGAGAAGCGGGATGAGCACAGACATCCACACTTCTTAAATTTGCTGGGACAATTAAAAAAAAGATCTGCATTACGTCCACATAAGTTAGATCCATTTGAAAAGGCCGTTCATGTGCGCAAACCCGTTTCCACTAGTGGAGTTTTTGAATCAATTTGAGAAGTTTCCCCCTCATTAAAACACTAGAAATGTGTCCTGTTCTCCAACAGCACAAAGGAGAAGATGGTTTTCAAATGCAGCCAGCTCGATGTGGACGTAAGAGCGCTGCACACACAGGTTCTGTCCACGTTTTTGGTTGCCATGCATAATAGCAGCACGTCTGCTTGATGGCTGACAGTGTTTCAGGGGATTTCTAAGTATGATCTTCCTACAGCTGATGAGAATTTTTACTTTTCCCCCCCATTTCTTCTTTATTAATCTTACCAAAAATCTCTCACCCACTGAGAGAAAACTAAAAGAGAAAGAGGCTGAGCATGCAGCATGACTAAAGCCCCCTCAGTGCTCCAACAGAGGCTCATCCAACCATGGGCCTCTTGATTTGTTGAAGCCTGCAAAAAACTAATATCACTTTCAATAAAAGTAACACTTCTGTATTACAAACATACCACCACAATCACCAACACTCACAGTGGTTAGAAGTTGTGATACATGTTGAGTAAGCAACATAACAGCAGGCAAAACAACATGTCGAGATACTGGTGGTAACGTGCGGGTGGTTACTTGATTATACATATGATCCCCAGAGTTTCAGACCCAGGGGTTTCAGTCCACTGAATAAAATGCTTCATTCTACAAGTTGAAGTTAACTGCCACAAACCCACAGAGGAAGTGCAGCTTTGTCCTAAAATAAGTGTACAGTGCTGTGAAAAAAGCTGAATAAATACAAAAAATATAGGATTTAATTCATTATTAAGAGAAACAAGCTATCCAAACCTGCCTGGCCCTGTGTGAAATCATCATTAACTGATTAACCACATTTATTGGAAAGTCAAGTTCAATTTCACCGGCCACACCCAGACCTCAATAAAATCGCTCAAGAACATGTCTGACAAAGTGAAGTAGGTTAAAAGATCCCAAAAAGCAACACATCACGCCACAATATAAAGGAAAAGAAAAGTCACTGACATCTATCGAGGGCTCTGGGACCACGGTGACAGGCATTAGCCACAAATGGAAAAACTCAGAACAGGAAGGGCCAGCCTACCAAAACTATTCCAAGAGTAATCAACTACTCATCCAGGAGGTCACACAAGAACCCAGATCATCATCTAAAGAACTGCAGGCCTCACCTGCCTCAGTTAAAGTCAGAGTTCATGATTCAACAATAAGAGAGAGACTGAGCAAAAAATGGCATCCATGACCAAAAACAACACAAAGGCTTGTGTCACATTTGACAACAAACATCCCCAAGACTTCTGGGAAAACATTCTGTGGACTGACGACTCAAACGTTGTTCCTCTTGGAAAGTTGGTCTCCCGTTACCTCTGACATAAAACTAACAGCATTTCACAAAAAGAACATCAGACCAACAGTGACACATGGTGATGGTAGTGTGATGGTCAAGGCCTGGACAACTTGCAGTAACTGATAGAATCATGAATTCTGCTGTCTACCAGAAAATCCTGAAGGAGAATGTCGGGCCATCAATTCGAGCCCTGAAGCTCAAGCACACTTGGGTCATGCAACAGGACAATGATCTGAAAGGCACCAGCAAATCCACCTCCGAATGGCCCAAAAAAAAAAAAAAAGTTTTGGAGCGGCCTAGCCAAAGCTCGGACTTAAATCAGATTGAGATGCTTTGTCATGACCTTAAAACGGGCCGTTCACACTCGAAAATCCTCCAATGTGGCCAAAATAAAACAACTCTGCAAAGAAGAGTGGGCCAACATTCCTCCACAGTGATGTGAAAGACTCACAGCCAGTCACCATAAACCCTTGATTTCAGCTGCTGCTGCTAAGGGTGGCACAACCAGTTATCACATTTATGGGTCAACTAATTGTTTTTCCCCCCCACACAGGGCAGGTAGGTTTGGATAGCCTTTTTCCCCCTTAATGAAGTCGTCATTTAAAAACTGAATTTTGCATTTATTCGGGTTGTCTTTGTCGAATATTAAAATTGAAATATGCGAATGTGAAAAATGAGCAAAAATGAATCAAGTAAAAGACTTTTCACAATACTGTACATGCTGCTATGAAATGAGATTTTCAGTATGTTTCAGTCTTTTTAAAAAAGGCGGCATATTCCACCTGATAATACAGAAATCAAATATACACTCTTACACTATACATGGAGTGTAGAACACCACCATGAAATAACACATATGGAATTGTGTATATCCTTTTTTTAATTTCACAGAAGTCAAATTTTAGTGTGACGCCAGCATTGCAAAAGCACGTTTGCTGGCACGACCGATGATAAAGAGAAAATATACAAAGCGTGGCTATTTCTGGCCAAGATGGCCACTGCTACAAGATAACAGCTGGGTGCTTTTACGTCACAACTCATTGATGTGTTTTGACACGGACTATATCACATGTAAATTCTAGGGAAATGCCAACTTTCCGACACCACAGTTACCTCTATGCTGTGTCTGATCACTACGTGTTGCTATAGTAGCTAATATTTGATCTTGGGCAATTGTGAAAGGTGTAACTTGTACTCACAAGTAATCAACAGCTTATATTTAACTACATTTGGATACCTGACTCAAGTGTGAGCCTGTATCAACTACATTTCTTCACCAGACCCATGAGTTAGACATTAAAAATATATTTTTTTTCCCAAAAAGTGCACAGACTCTTGGTTTCAGCAATAACTACCAGCCCATTGAATATTAATTAACTGATCATCCTGCTTTGTCACTGATGTGCTCACAAACAGCAACTCATACATCATGTGACCTTTATAACCTCTGCTGTCTACAGAGAAGCCAAGCAATCCCTCTCTCCCATTACAGATAATTCCCATTAATTTAATGTTAACATTATAAAAAAAAAAAAAAAAAGCGTTACGTAAATATTGCCTAATTACTATAGGAAAATATATGCTGTGTGGACCTAATGTGGGTAAGAACTGGTCCTATGTATGGGAATATTTCATATTTGTAACAGATTTGAGGTCAGCCCTGCTGCAGAGACGGAGGAGGTCATACACGCAGACATGCAGGTAGGCAGACAGACAGGAAGCCAGCAGAGCCAACCCTTCCTCTCAGTACCTGGACAGACCCGCCCAGCCTATCAGCAGTGAGATGGGAGCCCAGAAGCTCTCGATTGGTCACTGGAGTGGGCTGGGACTCACTGCCTTTCCCCTCTGGAGACTAGAGGAGATGGAAGCCGATCACAGGAGAAACAGGAAGGGTGGAAGTAGAGAAGAGGAAAGGTGAAGTGGTGATGGAAAAGAAGGGCCGCCGAGATGAGGTGGAACAGTGTGTGGGAGATGGAGAGAAGTGATGGTGGTGGGAGCAGAAAGGCAGATGGAGCAGAGGATCAGGTCGAGGAGAGATAAGAATGCGGAAAGAGTGACAAAGGAAACAGAAAAGAAACAGTGAGTTCAGTCAGTATTTGGTGGAGGTGCAACATGAAGGTGAGCACTCGAGTGTGCAGTACTATTAGAGTGCACACAAGAGGACAGCCCATCCAAAAAGGGAAGAAGGTGGTCTTATACATGTTCCTTCACCCTCACCTGCCTTCAGGACAAACTGCGAAACCACAATTCAAGGCTGGGTCAGGTATAGAATTTAACATTAAAACTGAGCCTGCACCATGTGAAAAATAAATGTGCTTCCTCTGCTGATTCTGCATGTGCCAGCTTTTCCACTCAAACACACAAGGATAACTTCGCCATCATCATACTGGACTGAAGAAAGCCTGTCTTATCTTGGTCATATACAAACAGCTCGGTTTGGAAAAGCCGGATCTGCTGCAAATCACATCAGCCTGAATGAACACCCACCTACGCCAGCAACAGGCTTCAGAAATAGAGACAGAGGCAATAAAAGGCTGGAAAAGCTCTCACTATAAGAACAAACATGGCAGAAGATGGGGAGGCGTTCACCACTAGGAAAGACTGATTGTTCGAATTGAAAGTTTCTCAAATGTAAAGCTACTAATTATTTTTATCATCATCTACAGTACACAGGATCATTAACATAATCAGAGCATGAAGAGAAATCTTGCCTAATGTCTCGCCTATTTCAGCAAAACTCATTCTGTGTATTAAAACAGCACTGCCATGGGTGCTAAACTGGCCTGCCTGCCACAGGCTATAAAACAAAAACATGACAAAGGAAAGAAGGCCTTCAGCTGTTGAACAGCCAAGAAACTATATTTTTTAAAAAAAGTGGTGAGGGGATATATTATACATCTGTCAAAAGTTTCCAAACAGAGAAGTGAAGAGGTGACACAACACAGTGGTAAACATGTCCCAATTTTGCCATACTTATTCTCTGGCAGTCAAAGGTGTAACAGCAGCCGTCAGAAACCCTTGCAGGTTAAAGCTCACTATAAACAAACTGAAGACACCTGCCAACAACCCATAACACAACACTGCTACTCTTAATTCAAAGCTTCAGTGGTTCTGTACAAATTACCAAGATTGAGTGACCGAGTCATTTACAGCTTAAAAAAAACCCTTTCAATATAAAATGTAGGTAGATAACAACATAATAATAAGCATATTCCATTTGTACTGGATGTGTCAGTATCTTATTCTGCCCACCTCTGATGGATGGATGATTATCAATGCGCATTTCTTGTGGCGCCTTCAGTGTGAACTCATGACCTTACCTTAGTTCTTTAAGATGTGCACAGTGAAACAGGTCTTTAGCCCACATGACTTATCCATACTATATCAGTATGGATAAGTCCATACTAAATCATTATAATCATGGTGCTCAGGTAGTACGAAAATGGGAAACAAAAAGATTAAGATTAGAATGAATATTTACTGCGTTAACCCTGAATTCACTACATGAATATTCTCCTGCTACCTTTGCTGTTATGGAAGAAAAAAGGAGAAAAAAACTGCTGATGTTATCCTGAAGCAAGACCTCTTCACTGCTGTCAAGTGACTGAGGGAAGAGCGCTGTGAGTCAGAGGCAGAGTGGCAACATGTGGCCCACTATGTGCATGTGTTTCTTATGGACAGTGAAAAGGTTTTTACTTTTTCCTTCATGAAAAATAACCCAAACTTGAAGGACAACACTGATGGGGTCATGCTCCATATTTGGCTGAGAATGAGTGCTTACCTGGTTTTTGGTCTGCGGCACTTTCTCTCGGTTGCTCGCCTGAAGCGGAGTCTCGCTGGCCACTGGACCAATAGGAGTGGGCTAAGCACAAAAGACAAGAAGGTTTCCTTATTTGGACTCACGCTGGAGACGGTGGAAGTTTCACTTTAATATTCATGAGGAAACATCACCACTGCAATTCACCAGCAAGCAGTTTGAAACACCCATTAACACAGTAACACATTAATGCACAGTCACAGTCGAGAAAACGTCAGTCGGCCTCTCCTAAAGGAACAGTAAATGGTCCTGGGGCAGATTAGAACCCAGGCCTCTTGCAGCATACAACCTCACCTTAATCTGAACTATTCAGAGTGAGCTGCACATCACATTAAATACAGTACTGTTTACTGAGTGAAACAGTATTATTTTAAAATTTGCAAAATGTTCTTAAAGAATCTCTAAAATTTGCAGCAGCTCCTCGCAGAAAGTTACTGTTCCCTTTCAAGTCACGTGGTACAGCATGTAACATGGGATATGGCATTCCTGTGTGTCCTGACTTCTATTCACACCTTTTAGGCAGATTATCTGTGATGACATACTGTATGTGAGGCCCCACATACACATCACAGTTATCCCCCAGTCCTTTTACACTCATACACTCATCACTAAGATCTGAACTACTCCTGTTGCTGTTAGCCACTAACTGAGCAGCAGGCCGCCCACAGAGCCTGAGCACTGCTAGTTATGCACTGGCATTTTGTTGCCAGCTCCAGTGCTCGACCCTGGAAAGATGGATGACGTTTGTGGAGAATGTGCTGGGAAAGACAGCTGTTAAAAGGCATGATCCTCTCCTGTCTGAGTCTAGGGACCCAGCTTCATTCAAGTCTGAAGGCTAAGAGTATCCGTTCCATGTCCCAGCAACTAGCTGGGCTGACCAAATGGAGTATGTTGATGACAAACACGAGCCTGAACCATGTGAGGAGGCTGGCCAGCTTCAGCCTGAGCTAGCTGCTCATGAGGATGGCGATGATGTGCTGGACACTGGCCTGGATATACATAGTCTGTCAGAGGATGAGCAGGAGAGCCTGCTGTCGGCACAGCGTGCTGTTGCTGCACTGACTGCCCAAGATGACGTGTCTTGTTTTTCCCGTGGCTGGCCGCCTTGTATTTCCCCATAACGGCCGACGTGTTTCTACTACTGTTTGTGTATGAAAAAGTTTTTGTAGACACTGTATTTTAACATATTTTAATAATATCAACACTTATCAATAAATCAGGAATAAAATATGGATGTGTTCAATATTTTACGTTTTTACTCCCAAGTCCCCTCAAACACTGGCCGGCATTTATCCAGTGAAAGCCGACTGTAAGATCACTGTTTATCTCACAAAGTGTCCACATCTAGTTACTCTGGAGGAGGCAGGAAAGAGGAACGAGTCGATGAGCGAGAGAAGCTCACTTCTTTCCGATGACAGCGATACTGAGGTAAGTTTTTGAGGATTTCCAGGACTTCTGTATTGCAATATGAACCAAACCGTGGACTCTAGTATCGTTACACACAAAGTATTTACCTAATATTACTCCTGTGGCTTATAGCTCTACGGATTTTGATCTTCTGACTTATTGCCGACCCAGAGGAGGCTGCATTCTGTGTCCAGTGCATGTACTTCATACCTACACTGACGTCACTCTGAATATGCATTTATGTGAGCAGTTGATCGTCTGCTTTGCTAATCCAGCCAGAGGTAAAGTTCTGTCTAAACAGAGGTTCTCCCACTGGATTGTGGAGGCCATCACTCTGGCATACAGCACCAAAGGTGTCTCTTTGCCTCAGGGTGCGAGAGCACATTCCATCAGGGGAACAGTAACCTCACGGGCCCTTTTTAAAGGGTTCTTGTGAGTAATATTTGAGCAGTAACTAGTTGATTTTTGCCGCATACTTATGTTTGGTTCTGCTGTTTGTCCGCTCAGTCAGTCTTTTCTGCTGGGTCCACTGCGCACTATGGCCCAATTCCAGTTTGCTAGCTGCTCTGTGGGGTGCGTATATATGTCCCATTATATGTGTGTTGTCCCGAGTGAATCAACTGAAAGGGAACAGTCTTATGTCTATAACAACACCATGTTCCCCCAACTACTTAACTGTATATTACCATCCACCACATTACAATAAAAAAAAAAAAATGCTGTCTAAGGAAGAATATATGAGGAAACCTTACAGCGAGTTCAGCACAAAACACACACAAATATACTAACCAGTGGCTTTCCGGTCCAGTCGTACTGGTAATCAAAGATATATCCATTTCTGTCAAAGAGGTCTGTGAAGAGTTTCCTCAGATAGTCGTAGTCCGGCTTCTCAAAGAAGTCGAGCCGACGCACGTACCGCAAGTAGGTGGCCATCTCTTCTGTTACATACACACACACGTGAAATTCACACACACACACACACACACACAGAGGTATGAGAAGACACAGGCACCCAACTCACAAAGACTCACACACATGAAACTACTCTACAGATACTCTAAAAATAGGCTTTTCTACTGCATATATACAAACCTGGGAAGTTTTCACAGAGGACCTCTATTGGGGTGTCTCTCTTTGTGTCTCCTATCTTCTGGTAACGTTCTTTCAGAGTGTCAGCCTAATGAAGAGAGACAGAGAGGAATCTGTAAGAGCTAACAGATGGACGCAAAGTGACTGAAGACAGTAATCCAAACTTGAAAGGAAGGATAAAAACAAAAGCAGCTGCAGCTTGTCTGATGAAGAGTTGCCTGCCTCCTCACCTTGAGTCCCTGCCAGGGCAGGCTGCCTCGCAGGAAGTACATGAACATGTGGCCTAGAGCTTCCAGGTCATCCCGCCGGCTTTGCTCTGAAATCACAGAACAAGAAGGTTTATGCCCGATTTAGACTTCTGCGCTGCGTCTTTGCGAGGCCTACATACGTAACCTACATGAGAGGCTGACATCATTTATGCTTGTGCAAGATGCATTCAAACATATTTGTCCCTTTAGTTTTTTCACTTCTTTGCACATTCCCTCACATCCGTTCCGATAGCTTCAGTAATCTCCCTCCAGGAATTTGCTGACATTTCTGAGTCTTTGCATTGTTGCTATGATTATTATTCCTTAAATTGAGAAGACTGTTTTTCTCTCTCTGCTAAATTCATAAACTGTGGCAAAAAAAAGTAGCCAGAAATGCACAGGAGGAATCGACTGTGCTGAACAGGCCAATCACACTCCTTGCAGGCTGCGTCAAGCCGACGTGTAGTTGCAATTCTTGAAAGGTGCATATCAGGTTACGTCGTAGGGTTCAGAGGGGTTTCCGGTTACGTACATAGGCCCCGCAATGACCTGACGCAGAAGTCAGACATTACAAGGTATCGTTGCACCAATGGTGTTCAATTCAACACCTCTAAAGAACAAACAATCCGCTTCAGCACTCAGTCTGGTACAGACAGCGATAGCGCTGCATTAACATGGCAAATGCATTCACCAGATACTCTTTAACAACATCAGCTCTCATTACAAAAGAAAATTGCAAAAAGTGTGTGCAAGTGAGGCTGCAGACAAGACACAGCTCCTGTTTATGGACTTCAAACTTATCTTTTCACAGAGTTTCAGATGTGGTGAAGATCGCCTACTTTTCTGTTAAGAGCAGCGGCTGCAATTTCAATCCTTTATCAGCGCATACACAGGATGCATTCAGACAGTACTAACTGTTGCAAGAACAAGGTGAGTATTATGCCACATATGAAATCACAGAGCTTAAATAAATTAAAATAAGATTATTTTAACAAACTGGCACAGGTGACAAAAAAGGGAACAGCTTTAGTTTTCAAGGCTGAAACTGCATCATTTTCATTAATGTTTATGAATATGCTGCACTTGTTTAATTGGACATTTTGAGGGGATTAGACTACCATCATATAGAGCACAAATTGTATATGTGATCACATTAGTTAATATGTAGCAAGCTGAAGAGGCTCACCTTTCCCCAGATGTGTATTGATGCTCATGTATCTCGCAGTTCCAGTCAGACTCTTGTGTTCTCGGTAAGGGATGTGTTTCTTGGTCTCTGGGTCAATGTATTCTTTCGCCAGGCCAAAGTCTATGATGTGGATGGTGTGCTGCCGTTTGGAACCCGGTCGGCCTACCAGGAAGTTCTCAGGCTTTACGTCTCTATAGATCAGGCTTCTGGTGTGGACGAACTCCATACGAGTTATCTAAGGGAGAAGGGGAGAGCAAAGCCAATGAAATCATCAGTAAACTGCCAGTGGTTAAGAACTGAACATTTAAAAGTAACAAAAAAAAAAACAAAAAAACAAAAAGCTTTGTCTTACCAGTTGTATGGCTATCATAAGTACAGTCTTTAGAGAGAAGGTCCTGTCACAGAGGTCAAATAGATCTTCTAAACTGGGTCCCAGTAGCTCCAGAACCATTGCATTGTATTTACCACATGGTCCAAAATAAAACACCTGGGGTACACCCTCTGGAAGAAAGAACAGGAGATGGACTGTGATCATTACTCATTGATGAAGATAAAAACTATTACATGAAAGTAGTTGCAAGCCCAGGACAAAATACTAAAATGTTACTGTGCAGCATCACACTTGGGCTGGTGCCCGTCTCAGCTGACATTGGGGTCCAGCTGACTACAGGGCTAAAATATTGTTTTAAACATTCTGAACCAGTAGACACACAAGGCGTCTACTGGTTGGTCTGGATGTCGGCACAATGGGGTGGGGGCAGACACAAAGGTAGAGAACAGTCAAGATTCTTAAGATTGTTATGTCAAACATTGTAATGCTGTGCCAAGTACAAAATGTTATTCCCAACTTCTTTCCATATGCTGGTCTCATGAGACGTGAGCTCACCTGAACTTCCCAGTTGTTTGTAGAAGCGATATTCTAGGTGGAGTTGAGGCGCCCGTGACTTGATCGGTTCCTACAAGAGAGAATGATGTTAAAACTGATTCAAGTCCTGAGACTTCTCACAAATTCATAGAATTAAACCGGTGAAGTCATCAGGACAGTTTGGATTTGCATTTTGTGAAGACAAGATGCCTGAATAATGAGCGCAGACATTTTAAATCTATTTTTAATATAAATTAATTAATTCAGATTAGGACAAGGGTATATAACCATTTAAAAGTTTTGATTTACTGAGAACAGAGGCCTCAAAAACTGAAATGGAAGAAGGTGACCACCAGGTCAGACTGAATAACAGAAAAAACAGGGCCTCTGGATCAGGGAGGCGACCAATGAGCTGATGATCATCGTAACCAAGTTTCAGAAGTTCTTTGCAGAGACGAGTGTACTTGCTGGAGGAATAACCACCTCACACCCACAGTTCCTCACTCAGGCTGTTATTGCAGAGTGGCTAGATCATGGAAACTACTTAAGTAAGACAGATGACAGCCTGACAGGTGTTTGTGAAACCTCAGGGCACCTTTAAGTATGACAATGACCTAAAGCCAACATCCAGGAGAGCACTGGAATGGATTCAGGGCACGTTTCTGATTGTGAGTGGCCTCGCAAATGCTCAGGCGGAGAAACTGTGAATCCTGAAGATGGAAGATCATTGATGGTTCCCATCCAATCTGAAGGGGCTTGAGAGGATGTGCCAAGAGGACTGGGATAAACCACCCAAAACAAGGTACACAAAGCCTGTAAATTATTTAAAGCTGTAATGGCTGCCAAATGGGTTTCTATAAAGCACAAAATTATTTTGTCAATTTAAAATTGATTACTTGTATCTTGATAGTAAACAAACTGACTGTGCAGCTAGAATTATAGAAGTGTAATAAACAGAAAAGTGTATTTACCAGTTTGATAGCCACATATTCATTGGTGTAGAGGTTCTTTCCAAGTCGGAGCTCTCCAAAGTTCCCACAGCCAATCTTCTTTCCAACCCGGAAGTTTGGTCCGACCATCAGAACCCCAGAGTTGGTGCCAGCACCCCGGCTGCTGTGCCCTGAACGGCTCCCTGTCTTCCCAGACATCCTCTTTCCATCCTCTGCCTCACCCTTTCCTCCACCACCTCCTCCTCCTCCTCCGCCACCACCACCTCCTCCTCCTCCTCCTCCCCCGCCCCCTCCTCCCCCGACTCCTCGCTTGTCAAAGTCCATCAGTTTGTGGTAGCCTGGCCTCTCCACGATTAAGCCGATTCCATGCAATCAAAACAACCACCAAAACAAATGCCTAGCAGCTAGCCTATGAGGCAGCAACTTTAAAGAGGGCAGGGCAGCTGTGGCAACTTGATTTGGACTTGGATGGATGTGAGATGGATTCAAAGGACAGAAGTGAGTCTCAAATGATTTTAGTTAGGCAGGACAGAAGTGATGAAGGTACACAAGGAGTGAGATGGGGGTAAAGCTGATGACTTTTATGTTGGAGAGGGGATGACTGAATGAGAAATGAAAAGATGATGGGATGAGGGGGCACTACCAGAAATGAATTTAAACCCCCTTCTAGGGGCCAGAGATGGTAATGGAGGGGATAAGGTTAATGGCCTGATCTGTCACCATACTTATTTAGCCATTTGCTAACATGCTATTACAAACTGGGAAGCTATGCTAGCTTCAGGTTCAGACATAACAGCAGCCAGAAGGAGTTGAGAGGTTTGACCTTTTCACATCTGACACTCAAGTATGATGAAATACTTCTGTTGATTTGCTGCCATAGGTCTAAGCTAGATAGCTTTAGAGCACGTGTCCCTATGATTAGTGGACCTTAGTACTCGTCCCACAGGGACTGATAATCTGGCACCCAGCTGCTTGTACCTATAAAACAATAGGTGAAGCTTTGGCTCCTGGGAGAGAGTAATGCTGTGGGATGAATCACCTAAGGAAAACCACAGGAAAAAACAAAAATACTTAATGGCAAATATTTCAGAAAAGCACTACCATACTTCTATATTCAGTGTATAAAATAACACATTTAGACCACATGGACAAGAGCATTTCCTCATTAGTATGAGATAAACCAGTTAGATACTAAAGTGCTGAACTCAAATTACATGAAATGACTACTCAGATAACAACCAACAATTAAACTGTTTTTTCATTCAGTGTTTCAAGGATGAAAGAGGAAAGGAAACTTGTGGCTATTACCAAACAACTGTGGTGCAGCCATTATAAGGCCCTGGATGATGGAAGAGCAGGCTAACGATTTGCCCCTTTTTAAAATCTAACAACATTCCATGGAGCAATAAAGACGTTTCTGGAATTTCAAATGTGTAAGATTTGTCACAGAAATCAACTGACGGTAACAGAAAACCAGGCCATATCTCCCTTCAGGAGGACACGGCATGTTCTCTAGAGTTTCTGTTTTACTCTTCTAATAATAAAACACCCATCCTGGCTACTCCAATTCCTTCATTTACGCCTCAGTTTTCCTGTCACTCCATTCTTGCCTTCACATCCCTTTCATTCTATTCCAGAGCTTCCTTTTCTCTTCCCTCATATCCTGGTAAATTATTATTTGGGTGCAAGTATGCAGTCAGAAATATTTTAAGTCAAATTTTAAGAAAATTGGAGATATTTTATGGGCTACATTCACATGCATTTTTTTGTGCTTTCCTAAGCAGAACTGTTATATAGTTCTGCTGCCCATGAGGTTAATGACCACTTCTAACTCATGGTAGTGACATGGAGGGTACAGAAAGAGACGGATATGACCAAGAAGGAAAAGGAAATGTCTGAGATAGCAGCTGAGTATGTCAATACATTTCTACTGATGCCATGAGCAGGAAAAAAAGGCCCTTGATCCCCCAATGAAGCTCAGCGACATGTGAACTGTGACCATCAGCACAATCACCCAATTCTTTGATCTGGGTTTTGATTGTGTTTGTGGAATGGCAGCAAAGGCTACATGGAAACAATAACATAAAAAATAAAATCAGATGAATCTCAGTGGAGCACAATATTATCAGCAGATATAAGCTATTGCCTCTGCACTTTTAACGGCTGATAAATGAAATTTCTAAAAGTAAAAGGAGAGATGGGAGAAATACCCATCAACCATGTTATGAATGTTGATGTTGCTTAGTTTGTCCACCAGCAGGCACTCTGTAACTTCCCTGT
This sequence comes from Cichlasoma orientale, assembly GCA_034780415.1. NCBI lineage: Eukaryota > Metazoa > Chordata > Actinopteri > Cichliformes > Cichlidae > Cichlasoma > Cichlasoma orientale. Next base: position 632,099 of record JAVDPK010002991.1, read on the forward strand.
TGGCAACATGTTTGGAACACCACAAACAAAACAACCATCTAATCTGAGCAGAATCAGGCAAAGTGGAAATTAGTAAATAAATAACTACACATTAGAAACATTTGGGAAATTAGCTTCATATCTCTGAAAGGAAAAAAAGCCAATTTATCAGAATACTGGATTTTTAAATCTCCAAATATCGGTATCGGCTTTAAAAAGGCTATATCATTCGGGCTCTACATAATACTACTGTTTTCAAACTAAAAGCTCAGCCGTGTTTCCAAATTTCTCAGGTTTAGGCATCCTAAGATTCCTGATAGTAACACTGCCAGAAACTATGATTTCATTCACTATAGAAGTCTAATGTTTTTCAGTTATGGCAAGCTAGGTGTTCCTGACTCATCTGGTAAAAGAAGAGAACTCAGATTATAATGTCAGAGTCGGACCAAATCAGACCAAATCAGAGTATCAGTCTAAGAAGTGAGAAATTTATCTCTATGAGAAAACAAAAATAAGTGCATTTTCTAGACACCATCTTCCTCTGCTCAGAATTGCTGCAATCTGATCTGATGCACACACACTTGATGGTGACTGTACTTGAGGTTTGAGGGTTGTCTTTGCTGCTTAGCTTGCCGTCTACAACCAGCTCTGATCATATAAAAAGATTACCGCAGTAAGAATTAACATGATAAGACTGGCACCTGTGCTGAAAATTTGAACTTTTCTCTTAACTACAAAGTCAAGTAAAAGACCCATAATTCAGTTCAGCAATGAGTGCTGTCACCTCATTCATGTTGAATGAGAAACAAAACCGCTGTAACCTGAAAGGAGTCCTGCCAGAGAGCCCTGACTACAGGATAAATGTACCATGTTTGTTCATACAAAAAAAAACTTCCAGATATTCTGATTCTGTATCACAACTACAATTAGAGGTACCCCACAATGATATCAAGTAGTAGCTTTTACACAAAATGCCAAATACAAAATTATCAGAACATTTAACAAATTAAAGAGTGCAGCTGCATCAGCCATTTGCTTCTTAGAAAATTAACTTTTTCACTTAAATCATGCTTAGCTGAGTTTATCAAATAAGGGAATTAGGCTACTTAACAAATGGGATTGTCAGACTTGCCACAATTGGATTCAGTTATAAAGTTACACTCTGCCCTGGCTGAAGATATATCTTTGCCTTTAATTACAACCCCCTGCAACAGATCAAGCACAGTTTTTTGTAGCCTCCCACAGAGGACTTTGTCAGATTGAGCAACTCACACGAAGGGAGGGGGGATCAAATCAATGCTGCTCTACAGGGCATATGAGAAAGGGTTAGGCCTGCACGAAGCAAGAGGCACATCTACTCCCACACACTGTGGCCTCAGCTAAAAGAAGAGTGCTGAAACCCAAACATGGGTTTCAGCTAGCTAGTTGTGACATTTAAAACAAAAACGAAAGAAAATGATGTGTGCATCCTTCCCCAAACTCTACTTTTAAGAATTTATTGCCCAGATTTTAAGTTCTCAATATATGCCTTTAAAACAATGCAATTAATTAGGGAACAGGTCTCAAACTGTGTGTTAACATAACGCTTTTCCAAAGTCATATCTAAATGTCTGAGAAGTGGACCATAAATATACCTTAATATCATAAAATATACAATTTTCAATACATTATATAAAACAATAGAAACATTTAATAAATATACAGTAAGTCCTGAAATCAATACATGAATCCTGATCTTAAGTGCTGAATTTTTGTATTCTGTGTTTTGAGTAAAGGCCAGTCTTGTAGGCCAACATCAGTTTAAGCAGTGAAAATTCAGTGGTTTATGATGCCCACTAATCTGCATGAAACCTCAAAAGCAACAGTATCCACCATGCAACCTCCCACAGGCTACAAACCTGACCCCAATTACTAAGCAACTGATTCAACTGTTTCCTCATAAGCAGACGAACCTGACACACTATGTAACCTTAAACACCACCGATATAAAATTTAAGTCAGTCTGGTAACTAACGCATCACCTGTGGGGTGTAAACATTGTGTTTTACAATATTAAATAATTGTTTTTGTCCGGTCATAGCTGGTCTGCATAGATGGCAATTAGATTTTTCTCTATTTAATAAACAAAAGTGTATTTAAGCTTGATTTAATTAAACTACACAATAAATCTGACTAAAGTATTTTTTTACCTTTTTTTTTAAACCTCCGGTTGAAAATCAAAACCTCTTTGTTGTGTGCCAGTTTGTGTAAGTTTTGTAATGAATAATAAAAATGTACATCATCTCATGTCAGGTTTGGCTGTGTATCACTTGTGTGAAGACTGAGCAAAAGCACAGAACATCCTCCCCTGCCAGCTGATGACAATATGTAGGCACTGCTTACTAATAAAAACTTCCTGCGTGCACTTCCTGAGAGGTGATTTAAAAACAATACTACTGGCCTCATTTCAGCTATCATGATTTCAGCCTGCACCAGGTTCCCTTACACTGTTGGGCCAATAAATATCAATGTATGGCCACTTACACTTTAATACTGACAATATATTCTCTTCACCAAATGATCTCTGCTCTCTTTGTTTTTACTTTTGCACAATTTTCAATATTAATTCCTGTTAGTTATAGTACACAAATTTTGAAATGTATGCTTTATGTGTATCAAATGTACCCAACAGTATTATCCAGCTACTGGGTCCCTGCAATATAGCAACAAACAAAAGAAAAACCTCGTCATTATTACTCAGTTCATTTTAAGGGCTTGTCAGCAGGCAGAACTGACTTCTTGGTGAGGTTTGTAGAAGAAATATAGCATATCTTACTGTATCAACATGGCCTTGTCTCACCACCCACACGATACAGTGATTATTTCTTACCCATTTCTGAATCTCTTTACTAGTACATATTTGAAACCTGACACAAAATAGTGTAAACCATAGCTCTGTTCAGTAGCTCCGCGGGCTGTCAGCGTTTTACATTTAAGGCAAGAAAGCTTTAGAGAGGCTGACCAGAGAAGCTCTGCTAACCGAGTTATCGTTAGCTGATCCGACTGCAGCAAGACTCGGAGAGAAGCGACTGTTTAATCTGCTAACTAAACACCTGCACTCGTTACACGACGTTAGCTGATAGCCAGCGCTGGGAAATATTATGGTGTTACTGTTCCTAAACTCTCAATCAGGCTAGGTAGCGCAGGAAGTTAGATTTAGGCCACAGTAGTTTGTGTGTTTGGCCCATAGACTGTAGCTTGACAATGTTAGCTTCATTGAAACAATTTTAAAGTAGCTAACTGCATGGAGTGCTACAGTGAGCAGACCAAAGTAACATAAAGAGAGTGAGAGAGAAAGACAAGGGTTTGGATAAAGGATTCGGCTAGCGTTTATTAGCTTCTGTAGTCATAGCTAAGCATAGCCTGTCAGAAGCTAACGCTGGCTAGCATAACCAGCCAGCTAAATAGCCAATGTTGGCTAACGCTGAATTTCTGTTCACACACACACAGCCATTCACAAACACGGTTAGCTCATTTTACAGAGCCTACATACGTACCCGTTATCGATGTTTTTATGCTGCCTTTTTGTCTCTATTTTTCTAGCTTGGAATAAACTGTTCGCGTTTTCTTCGTCTCGTTTTCCTGCTCATCTCTTTTTCTATGGATGTTTGGCTAACCAGCTGAAAAGGCTCGCCAGCAACCTGAGCGCAATTTGCGTGGATGTAGCCGAGAGCTACGCAGTAAACGAAAGCAGCAAGCGTAAGCTCCTTTGAAGAATACCCACAGCAAAGCCGCTTGTTCGTGTCTGTGCTTGTACGTGAGAGGGGGCCACGCACGCTTCAGCTTGTGCAGAAAAGTTTAAATTTTAACTTCCACCACTTCTTTCTGACACACTCTCACGGTTTGTGTTTTATGCTTAGCTGCATTAAAGTATTTGATATGTAGTTCAGCATATTTTTTCACATATATAACATTAGCACAAAAATAAGGAATTTTGTGTTTGGGCAATTATGAACTAAGGATTCAAGGATTCTTTATTGTCATTCGCATCACATTTGCATGCAGTGGAACGAAATTCTGTCCTCAGGTCCCAG
>JAVDPK010002992.1:0-16425 GCA_034780415.1 Cichlasoma orientale
GTGTGTGTGTGTGTGTGTGTGTGTGTGTGTGTGTGTGTGTGTGTGTGTGTGTGTGCGTGTGTGTGTGTGTGTGTGTGAGTAAAATGGATGTTTGTGAATGTATAGTATGTGTATGATGTTTAACATTAATTGGACTTTCTTCCAGTCTTAATACATTACATCTGTTTTCTGAAAGCACTGTTTTTTGTATCACAATATGACACAATATTAATCAGAAAATTGTACAAATTATAAGAAGACTGCAAGATTATAAAAAAGAATTAATAAAAAATGTTTTTTTGTTTTTTTAATGTGGCATAGCTCGTGCGTATTTTAGTCAATATAAAATTATTTTGATTAAAATCATTTTTCCTATAATTTCTATTTTTTTTAACTATTTTAATTAAAAATCACTGTCATGTTGTTGTCACCAAAGTAGAGTTATACAAGTGGACAAGCACACTATTTTTTTTTTCTTTGTTCTTCGTTCCCTAGACAGAAAATTCTGTTGTATCAATTTGGCCATGTTTCAAAGACACTCCTACAGAAACATGTCACAAATGGGTGGTGATGTTTTTATAATGTCTACCTCACACACACAAATTACACGGCAGCAACATCAGTTTTCATCGCGATGGGATTTATTTTGAAGTCATGCAAAAACTATGCAACACCAGAGTTGACCTCTTGAACCTTGAGCTGCAACCTTACGTTCTCCGCAGTGACAATTTAAATGCCACCTTTCTTCCAGCCAGAGACAAAAAAAAAAACACAACCTCAAAAAACAAAGAAAAACATTTTTGTGTGTGTGTGTGTAGCTGGGACTTGCAACTTGATAGCACAACAAAAGAGCTGTGGTGGCAAGTCCCCACGCAGACATTATATGTCAGCGTCACCGTCATACTGCTAGCTGTCCCAACTGTACAAAGCCATCCTCAATCAGGGCACCTAACCAAGGTCAGCCTGGATTAGCCGTTAGTAACCCTATCAGGTCCAGCACAATGATTACAAAGCCCAGTGACACTGGCTGTCAGCAGACTCTTTCTAGGCAACCCTATCTGCCCGACCCTTGGCTGCAGAGCCACTGGAGAGGGTTAGTCCATTTCAAATTGTTCCCCCTTTGTGTCTCCCTTTATTTCCCCCTTTGATTTTTGGCAACTCATTTCGTTCATCAATCAGTCTGTCTGGATGTGTGTGTGTTTGAAACCCATGCTGCACATAATTCCTATAATTTGTGGATTCTTTTTTTCTTCTTCCTCTTCCACATAGCCCATTCTTTGTGTTTGTTACTTCTGAAGCCAACAGCCATTTCACCTAAATCCCCCAGCGTGCAGATGAATGAGCCCTGTAGCGTTATGCTATACACCACATCACATACTCTGAAACCGTCATTTGTAAAATTAAAATAGTAAGAAGACTTGTGGACCTAACAGTCTTGATGTAATCATCTTTTAACTTCTACTTCATGTCGCATACTCTGAATTGGTGAAACAAGGTTTTGTGAAGAACCTCTATTCTTGCAGTTTACAAGGCAGCACTTGGGAGACAGTTTCCCCATGAATTAGACAGCAGCCACATTGCTCTCCATGTCTCACCAACTCAGACAACATGTCAAAATAAAAGCAAAATAAAGACTTGTGTTTCACTACAAGTGCAGTTGTTTCCCTGCTTTTCTTTCTTTTCTTTTTCTTTTTTTTCCAGGAGGAATTACACTTCAAGCCCACCGGTTTACTCCTTCACTTTCCTCCCTGGGAACAGTTTCCCCCAACATCCATGTCAGTTAGCAGCATGTCAGACAAATCAAACCTATAAAGAAAGAGCTTTCTAGTGATTTACTTTTTTATAAACAAGAAGAAGAACAACAACAGTGCTAGCAGCATAATGTATTTGAAGCAACATGGCAACCAATGTTCTCCACTTCAGCACATCAGAGGCATCCCTGTTTCAGTCACCCTAAAGGTACCCGTTTACAAAGTGATAGGGCTTAGGGTTTTTAACTTGGGGCTAGGGGCTGATTTGAAACCCCCTTTGCTGCCAAGCACATGGACGGCTGCTGATTAGAAGAGGGTTGGCAGCAGTGGGCAGATGCCAGGCGGGAAGAGAGATGACGGCCTGTCGCCAGTCTGCCACCCAACCCCTCACATCAGGCATGAGTTGCCCCCTCCCTTACTGACCCCTCCCCCTCGATGTACAAAAGAAAAAGGAAAGGAGATGAACTGCAGCAGTGCATCAAAATTCAACAATTGTGACATACTGACAGATAAACAAAGTCATGTGCTTCAACATTTTGTCTTTTTTTTTTTTTTTTAAACTGATCTCAAGAGTTTTGGGGAGTTGTTTTGATCACATAAAGCTCAAGTCTGCTCAGCTAACTAAGTTGCTCAAGGAAAGATCACAATGCAGTTTTTCTCCTTCCCTGTGCACACCCACGCACAAACATGAGCATAAAAACACAAATATGCTGTACTTTGTGCAAGCTTGGGATACTGAACATTCTTTCACCAGCCCACAGAGGATAAAATATTTGGAGCTTTTTGGGTGTTTCGAAATTCAGGAGCATAAATGTGGTTAGGGCATTTTGCACAGTTTTTTTTTTTTTTTTTAAATGATGCAAGATTAAATGAGCAATAATGACCTCCCAAAGTATAAAATCACTAGTACGAGTGCAAAAGAGACAGACCACAAGACAAAAGCTGCTTTTCAAGGAGGACAAACTCGGTGCACTCAACAAAGAGACTCTGGCTTTAATCGTTCTGCTATATTCCAGACTGAATTGATTTTACACCAGCTCAATATGACTACATAACTAGTCTATTTCTCTGCTAGTCATGCACCTAGAGCTATGCATAATTAGAGTAACAGAAACATATTCACATTTCCTCATTTCTCCAGCTGCAGCTGACTCTGCCCCTGAATGCACACAATTAGTAAACACAAGCCCCAATGGTTACTTTCATTGCATATCATGCAAATAAAGTTTACAGCAGCTATATCCCAGAGGTTCAAAAGTGTATGAAAAATCAGAAATCAATATTCATTTAGTCATTTGCGTGGAGAACAAATATCATGATATAAAGGCCTTATCCTTTAGCTATTCGGTTTAACTGTAACCAATTTACTCTACCTAAAGAATTAGCTGCTGGTAATCATTATTACAACTAACTCTGGCATTTCACCGTTATTTAAAGGTAAATTTTGTTGGGAGAAAATACTGGGAGAAAAGAAATCAATAACTGTTTTATTCATAAGGGAAAAGAGGATCTCTTATGAAATGGCACCTGATATAAAGTTATCATCAGTGAGCAGAGGAATGAAAACTACCTTTAGCCTTTAGACACTCATTTGTAAAAAAAACAAAAAAAACAAAACAAAACAAAAAAAAACGTCATTTAGTTAAGTCTGAAGGCTATTGATTTTTTTCTAATTAAAAGCTAGTAAATAATAAAAGAAAAATGGAAAAATTACTTTTTTGTATTATCGTATTGTAATTATTAGTAATTCCATATAATAGTCCCAACTTCAAAACAATGCAAATCATTTTAAATAATGTATATGAACTGTAGAAATGGTGATCGATCACCATTTCTACAGTAAACTAAAGTATGGTCAAATAAACCGGTGATAAGTTAAGCTCATTTTGATAAGTCCACAAAATGTTCCTCTCTGCTTCAGTCTGACTTCATGCTTTTCGGTTTCTCTTCAATACTTTAATCTCTGTTGGATCTTTTTAGTCTTTCTCTGGCTGTCTCTGCCTGCCTCATCTTTCTATCTATGTGTCAGTCTCTTCATTCCCATCTCCTGTATCTTTATCAGGCTCGGACTAAAATATCTTTGGAGCAGCCTTTCTGAAATTGAGACCTGGATTGCACTACTGTGGACTTCAACACACAGCCACATAGACACACACACTCTCACAAACTTATGCACTTGAGCCAGCCAACAGGTTCACTTTCACAAAAGCAATACACACGGACTTGTGTTTACAATTTAGATGCGCATGCATATAATTTCACCAGATGTAGACCCTCCCAGACCAGGCATACATACACACACTTGTTGGTACAGTACTAACAGTTAGCCCATGGCCTGTGTGTAGAGGAGACAGTGCCCCCTGGTGTGGGCCACTCAGTACTCCCGGTCAATAATATCTTGACCCAATCTATTTTAAGAGCACTCATTTACTCCTCTGGGATTGATTACTCCTGCCTGAAACAGAGAAACCAACTACATGTCTAGAAAAAATGACAAGCTGTTCTCTAAAATTCAGATAGATCATGATTAAGGACATTTTCAACAAGCTGTATCTCTGTAATCTCTAAAACAATGCAAAGCTTCCTCAGCCTGAACCAATGGGGGGAAACCACGTGACTACAGTAAAAATGTACTTATATGACTCTTAATTCTCATGCAGTTCTGTGAACACAGAGAAAGTGTTCTAAAGGTGTAGCCACTATCTAGTTCCAGAACAACAATATTCCAGTTCCAAATGTGAGGTGATGTCAATCTTTAAGTATAATCACGTTTCATTTTCTTTTGAAAAATTAATTAATTAATTAATTAATTAATAATCCAGCATGTCAATTTACTATGGGTACCCTGGGTAATAACTTCCCTACCTTATGCTAAACCATATGTAACTGTATAGTCTTATGTAGTTAGAAACAGTATTCAACTGTGAAAATACAGTATAGTTACTGTCATCCAATGTTCAGGATTTTGTTTTATACTTTTAATTGTTCTGTCATATTACCGCTCAGCGATGGCTTTGTTCTTTTTTTATAAACTTAATCATTAAGTATATGAGCACTTTGGGCCATTTATGACAGATTGTGATAGTTATTATTCATATTATTTATATTGTTATTATCATGTTATTATTATTATTTTTAGCAGCAGCAGCAGTAGTAGTAGTAGTAGTAGTATCCACATTTTCTATTAAACAAAACATAATTATTTTTACTTTATATTTTATGTTAATTAGGTGTAAGGCCTATGTATAAATTATTCATCCCTGCTAATAGGCAACCTATACTGCACTTATTATAGACAAATTAGTACAAGTAAAATAAGTTAAACTGGCGTCTGTGTAAATATACAAATAGATCACAAGTCATCATTATTTTACAAATTGCCCCGAGAACAGGTTGTCTTAAAATATTTCCACCCCACATTCCATTGAAGGAATAAGCACTTATAGATAGATACACATTCATTTGAATGATCCAGGCTACACTTTTCCCCCAACAGCTGCCACCTTGACTGTCCGTTCCTCAAACTGGTGTCTGTTTCAGGTTGTCGCCACGCCATGTTGTATCTTTTTTCTCCAACAGAGGTCATGATGCCTGTGATCACAAAAATAAAAGACTATGCATTACTTAGCATTAAGACACGTGGAAAGCGCATAAGCGACAACGGAGACAGGTGAGCGTCCAAACACACTAACCAAGTATGAGAGCAGAAGCCATCCAGCTCAGCTGTACACACACACTCAAATGGAGTTGATGGTCAATCTTGGTGTCTGCATAGAGGAAAAACCGCCCCTGATAAAGCGACAATAGCCCACAACCGCCTGTGTTATTACTGGTGATGAATGAAATTGTAATAATAAGCGGAGGCCATGTAGATGCGCTAAGTAGTGGAACTTAGGGAACAGCGTACGCCTCCCGCAGGCCAGAGCGCGCACTGCGTGAGGAGCGCGTACACATCGGAGACCACATACGTTCATGGATGTGTCGGCTTGTGAACGACTGGCAAAATAACCAGCTGCAAGTGGAGAGAGCACTGGCCATTTTATACTCTCGCTCCTGTTCGGTTTCTCTCTTCTGCCATGCCGTTATTATGGGATCGGATTTAATCAGACACTATGCACCACAGTCAACTTAGTCTTGAAACAAAATAACACGACAGAACAAAAAAGTAAAATAAAATAAAATAAAATACCCTGTAAGTTAAACAGATGAACTTTTGTTTCTTCTCTTTTTCTCCTCATTCCATGCGCTGCAAAAATACCCAGTCTAATAAACCAATTAAATTGGATGTAACCGTTTTTGAAATAATGAAATTTGAAACGGAGTCGATTTTATAATCATGGCAAATTTCTCCTGAAACAAATGGAAAGTGAGCTATATTTGCAGTGCTTGGACTAACTAATTTGCACTACCAACAATAAGATCACTATAGCATTTAGTTGGACGATCTGTCTGATGTTATTGAGAGGGAGAAAAAAAAGTTTTAAATAACCTCATTCCGAGTCAAACGTCTGTTCATAACATGGACAGACGCTACGTTTTGCCGTGTGGAGTCTTGGTTATGTTCCGAGGCTCCATTTCTATCAGGCAGAAAGGGGGCGGGGATGGGATATTCAGATGAGCCGGAGTGACAGCTCCTGTTTCCCCCAATGCTCTGTGTGTCTGAAACTCCACTGGCTCGTTCCCTCCTAACTCCTCACTTCATAGTGCTGCGTACTAAAAACATCGGACGCTAGGGGATCAAGACGCATGCCACATTGCCTCTATGTGGGCACTTTAACAGATCTTTCGGGGGGTTTTTCCCAGTAAGGGGGCAGTGGAGGGAGGCCTCTTTTTTTTATTTTCACTCTCTGATGACTGTCTGCACGGCTGATTATTGAGTTGATTGTTTATTATTTTGGCCGCTGCTGTCCGCCGCCTTGTGCGTTTTTTTCCTCCCCTTTTTGGATTCGGCGACCTATCGCGCGCTCACCAATGTCCTATCCTCAGGGTTTCCTCTACCAGGCCCCGGGCTCTCTGGCTCTGTATTCATGTCCGGCTTACGGGGCCTCGGCTCTGGCCGCCCCGCGGAACGAAGACTTGGCGAGGTCGTCGTCTGGCTCAGCCTTCAGCCCATATCCCGGGTCAGCTGCTTTCTCCGCCTCGGCCGGCGCAGGCTTCTCCACTCCACTGTCATACTCCACGGATCCAACTGCGGGATTCCCATCGTACATGGTAAAACATCTTATATGTGTTTCTTTATAATAAGGCTTCAAGAAGGTAACTGTCGGCGTTTTAAAATTGCGGGCGTGCAGCGCCAATGAATCCGTATGCATTTTTTCATGATCCACTACTCACGAAGTAGTTGCGGAACTTTTCCATTGAGTGCGATACATTCATATCTGATGGTCTCCAAGAGGGGTCCTCGCTATAAAAATCTTTGACCCCCTTGGCTTAAATGGGATTTTTGATCATGAGCTGCAGATTGTAATGGCTTTACTAACGCTTAACACTCCCTGCACAGTTAATTGTGTAAAATGGAATATCTAAGACTTCCATTAAAGCGTTTAGATTCTAAGCAGTTACTTTATGCGCCACAGAAAAAGAATATAACAATAATATAAACTATAACCCTTTCTTCTTCGGCCGCCATTGAAATCACGAATGGAAGGAGTGATATAATTCTTGGTTAAATAAACTAAATTTTAACACGAAAAGCATGACTGGCAATGTTAATGATACAGGGCACCTCAAGCGTTCTAGGAAAGGTGCATATCAAGTGATTCGCTAATGGGATTTCTAATGCTGCAAAGAGAAGATATGTTAACACATTGGGGCTGCCACCACGAAACAAAAAGCAGCCACTAAAAGGAAATGAGTTGGTTAATAGGTGATTAAAGAAAATTAAAATTTCCTTTTTGTTATCTTAACTGCTGTATTAAGGGGAGCCCTGTTATTAGTTAATCCGATAATGATCCTAACCATTAGTTAACCATTACTCCATGGCTTTCTGTGGCCTGCGTTTACCCACGATGTGTTGACCACCCCTGTTTACAATTAGTCCTTTTTGATTTAACTCGACAAAGGGTCAAGACATAACAATAATAATAATAATAATAATTTGTAAACAAATAGTTATTATTTATGATGTGTTTATTTGAAACAATGCACTGCACGTCCGATATTTAAATCGCCTTATATAATTAACACAAAGTGAAGATAAAATCTGGCACTACATTTGTACCTGATTCCCGTCATGTTTCACTTGTTTCGACACGTTTTCAAAAAAGAATAGTTATAGACCTACTTTAAAAAAAAAGTAAAGTTATAACTGGTGTAATTTTACTCTTATTATTTATTATTGGTAGTCAAATTTTAATGTTTATATATGTTATGTAAACTACAACAAGCTTGTTTTCTAGTCACTCTTTACAAACCACATTAATGTCTTTTTTTTTTTTTTTTAAGTCAGTCTAACTCAGTTATATAAAACACATGACCGACTCTTGACATTTCTTTTTTCCTTCAACTTTTCTCCAGTCCTCTCCGTATGACGCGCACACGACAGGCATGGCCGGGGCGTTAAGTTATCCTCCTTACGGGAGCCCGGGATACCCCTTCCAGCTCAACGACCCGGCTTACCGCAAGAATGCCACCAGGGACGCCACGGCCACCTTGAAGGCCTGGCTGCAGGAGCACAGGAAGAACCCGTATCCGACGAAAGGAGAAAAAATCATGCTGGCAATTATCACCAAGATGACCCTGACGCAGGTCTCCACATGGTTCGCCAACGCCCGGAGGAGGCTCAAGAAGGAGAACAAGATGACATGGGCACCCAGGAATAAGAGCGAAGACGAAGACGAAGAGGACGGGGACGGCGAGAGGAAAGAGGTGGAGCGCTCTGAAAAGAACATGGACAACAGCGAAGCTTCGGCGGAGGATGAAGGTGGGGTATTATCTGGCGACCAAGCCAATGATCAATTCTGAGTTGGATGGGGAGGGGTGGATGCCCCTTTTATTTACTGCAGAAGTTACGTGGTGCACTAATGCTTTATGTCAAAATATCAAAGAGATGAAATAACTCAACTGTCGTCCTAATTTCCAACAGAAGATCGTCTCGATTTTTTTTCTATTTTTATAAGACAGTTGAATCCATGTACTATTTAGGGAGCCACGTTGATTAATATCAATTTTTAATGAAAACGAGGTTCTGAGACTCAAGCTGCACTTAATGACCTGTTAGAAGGAACATTTTATTTTCTTTAGCATGATTAATGACAGGTCACTGGCAAGCAGACACTGAGCATAGCAGTAGCCATAAGTGGTCTCAATAAAACCAGACTGTTAATATTATTATGATGAAAACGTTGACGTGTATGAATATATGAAAAAGAGAGCACAACTGTTATGATATATATTTAAATGCAGCCTACTTTTTAAGTAATAATACTTTTTAAGTCTGGCTGGTTATGAAGCATTACCGATGAATACGCTTTATAAGTTTTATACAGTTTACTTTTTAGACATTCTCAGCTCTTTCCTTCTCTCTTTCTTGTTTATTATACATTTTTAACTCTCTTTCTTTTTTTCCTGCTTGTTTTAGGCATCAGCTTGCACGTAGACACCCTGACAGACCACTCCTGCTCGGCAGAGTCTGACGGGGAGAAGGTCAGTTGTGTGGGTGAGCTTGGCTCTGAACAAGTCGGCGACAAATGCGAAGAGGACGGCGAGGACCCGAACCGCGATCAGCGGGTTCAGCTTTCACCCAAACCCGTCACGTCGTCGCCTCTGACCGGAGTAGAAGCTCCAGTTCTCAGTCATCACCACCACCACCACCACCTCCATCATCTCCACCACCTCCACAACCAACGCGAGGATTTAGCCCGGAGCCTCGTCAATAGCAACAATATTAACACCAATAAATCCTCTTCATGCCTTGACAACAGGCCTTCTTCGGGAGCGCCTCCTAACCCTACGGTCAAACCCAAATTGTGGTCGCTGGCGGAAATTGCTACCTCGGACCAAAAGCAGCAACATCAGCAACTGGGGCAGTCCGGGCAACCAAATTGCCCCTCCTCTAGCGGCGTACTTCTCACTTCCCCAACGCCTTCCACAGCCTCCCCGGCTGCCAGTTCACCCTCCCTCTACCCGGCCCCCTCCATCCTTGGAAGACCTATTTATTACACTTCACCCTTTTATAGCAATTACACAAACTATGGCAACTTCAGCCCCCTGCAGGGTCAAGGGATCCTGCGGTATACTAATTCATCTGGAGTGAGTCTGGCTGCTGCCGCCGCCGCCGCCGCCGCCGCTGCTGCAAACGAGGGTCTCAGTTCTTCTCACCAGGTTCTGGAGGCCAGCACAAACCCCAAACACAGGCCAGACTCTCCCCTCGTTAAAAATAATCCAAACCAGATTGTTGTTGAGCAGCAGCAACAGCATTTCAGAACCGCGAATTTAGAAGCAAAGAAAGGTACGTAAACTGTGACGCGGTAAACTGTTAACGAAAAGATAGACTAACTTATGAAAACTTATTTAATCTAGTGTTGAGTCCTAAATTTGTATTTTACTGAAACACTGAAAGGAAATGGCGCCACGCTGGGAGTAAAATGAGCTCACTTGTTTCCAATGCAGACTAACTGGTTTTCTTTATCACTTTCATGTCACTGCAATGACACCAAAGCATGATCTGAACTCTTAACCGGTGTTTCAAGAAAAAAACAAACAAAAAAACAAAACAAAACGAAGCCTTCATTCAAGTGATCTTTCACAAGAAACAGCTAACATGATGCGTCACCACTGGAAGATTTTCACTTGTGCTAAGAGAAGTACAATTTTAGGACTGAATATGAGACTAAATGGCTTATTAAGTTGGATATTTCACAGCGCAATCTGAGGAAGTGAACGCGCACTATGGCCTATTTTTCGTTTTCACTGCAGTAATTTTCTGGAATAATCAATTTGTAATTGCTGTCCATTTTTTAACTACACGCATATTTTGATCTTTCCGAATATCCCATGGGATCATAAGAATCCGGTGACGGGATTTCTATTTGCAACAATCTTGCCTTACAAAGCAGTAGGGATAGAATATACAAGCCAATTGCAAACAAAACCTACAAGAGCGCGTCTACAGATAAACATTAAAACAAGACTATGAAGGACGGGCCTTAAATGAGCTTATCCGTGCGCATAGACGTGCTGTGCGCTCGCGCACGCACGCACGCACGCACGCACACACACACACACACAGACACACACACACACACACACACAGTGGGCACCCTGTGAATCTAATAAGCAGAGAAAATGTTGCCATAGCTTTGAGCAGGAATCCTATTTTTAATTTTTCCTGTGTGTGCGTGCGCGCGCGCGCAGCGGGCCCAAGACCTTATCTTTCAGCCTAGAATAATTATAATTACACAGGGTCAGCCAAAAGCCAACAAATTAGTTTGTTTGCTATGTGCAGTCATCGTGGAACTTCACATCTTCAAATGTCACTTGGGTAGTTGTGGTGGTTACTTTCCTTGCACACATTTAAAGCTTTCCCTACGTGACGACGAATAGCTTAAGGACGTTTTATTAGCAGTGTAGGCGGTGAGCCTTTTTTTTTAATGAGCACTTGCAGTATATAGCTACTTTTGTTTATGTTTTCTGTGGTGGAAGAAATTGATCATTTGATCGTGTGGGACTTTTTTATTTTTATTTCCATGGTCTGCAGGTAGGTGTCACAATTGCTTTGACTATAAAACGAGAAAGGACGCCACCCTTTAGCCTCACGTTTTAACCCACATAACCTTTACTCCAAATCGGATCTGGTGCCACCATTTAGTCGGAATGACAGCTGCTACCGCTTTCTCAGCCCCACGCAGACTGGGAATTTCTCTACAGCTCACGTTTGTCAGATTGTTGTTGTATTATTTCCGCCGTTTTGTTTGAGGCATTTGGATGATAATTACATATGTTGGTTTGAAACAGATCTCCCATTATATGTGATTTACATGTTATTTCTCAGGTTCCTCTAGTTTGCTTATTTGCCACGGTATATTATTTCAGTATATATTTACGTGTGGAAAACAAAATTTGGCCTGAAACCGAGGTGTCTTGGGACGCAACTTGGACCGAATTGAACTGAAGTGAACTTGAGGACTTCAAAGTGGAATAGCCTACATTTGATATTTATTTTTTTAAAGGATGGCGAAACGATGCCTATAATTTATGCAAGTTGTATTGCAAAAATGGGAAACTGACATCGTCTGTTTGTTTTGTAAATATATATATACATATATATATTATGGACGGTTTTTATTTGAAACGCATTTGGGGAAAGGCGACCCAATCTTGTTATCAGGAGTACTTTTACTAATTTATATCTTTGAATGTAAATAAAATCAAACTCGCTGGTATAGATATACTGGTGGGGTATTATATCCATTATTCAAATGAGAAAATATTAAACTGTTTTCCCAACTATTACATAAATCTTTGTCAGTCATTCTTTTATTCATAACAGAAGTGTATTTAACAGTGATGCCTTTTTGTTTTTTGTATCCTTTTTATTCTCTCTGCTTATTATTCTTTTGTTTTGTCAATTGCAGATGGGAGACGTTTGATGAATCTCACTTTTCATAAAGATCATGAGTTCTCGCAGATTGCACGATCCATTCTTTCTAAATGGACAATCATTTTCTTTTAAAGCGTCTGGTCAGGGAATCTCCCCCGGTCACATATTCAAGCCCTTGATGGGGATAAACGAGATGTTGATTTTATTTCATTTTTTTCCCATCACCCCTCTCCCTGCCACACATTTATTTTTCAGTGTGATTAATACAGCCGTGGGACGCATCGGGCATTATGGGCTCCCAGCGGGGCCGTCCCTGGAGCTTTTTAGCCTGGTTCAGGATGGGTCAGCACTGCCTGCTTCATTACGGCACGGCATTGAGCAATCCATAAAAGTCTATCTAAGCATCTGCCAGCTCCAATGGGCTGTGTGATGGGCCCTAATCGGACAGGCTTTTTACTGCTTTTCATCATGGCTGGATATTATATGACACAGCTAATTGAACAATTTAGAAAAAAGGGGCAGTCTATTATTATTATTATTATTATTATTATTATTATTATTATTATTATTATTATTATTATTATTATTTGACCCAATTAACTGCAATATTTTGTCACTCTCGGTTGTGATATAAGATATGAAAAGCTCAAATATATAAGACCATCCTCCAAGAAGAGGCCTCCATCATCGCTCCCAGCTAGACTAAAAGCTAATCCTTCATTTTCCAGTTGAATTTGTGCTTTAGAGTAGTCCAAATGTCATGGGACCCCCACTACTCCCCATTCCAAGGACGTAATATTTAGCTGCTACCAAGGGAGCAGTGGGGGATAAACCCACCTTAACTCAGTTAAACCACCTTTTAGGCTAGCGTAAGTCTTTGTGACATAAATGCATACTTTGCTTTACAGTAAATAGGCGTCACACTGCCAGGATTGGTGTGAAAGTCTCTCGTGGTTGCACGTACTGGTGATCATTCATGAAAACGTCACTGATTTTTGTTTAGATTCTTTGGTTCATCAGTGGTGTGAATTGAAATATTTTATCATTTACCTCACTAGCAGACAGCAACACCATACAGAAGAAATGAATGTTATAGCCCCTGGCCGGTTTCTTCCTCAGTCCAAATGCTTTCATTAGTAGCTGATTTATTGAAATGCATACTTTATTCTCAGGTGGGCTCCCCCAGGGACATGGCACTGTTGTCAAATAGCACCAGAGGCAGTCTCCAGAGCACACAGGGGCCCTGCCTCTCACTCGCTCTTTCTTTCTGTCACCTGCTGCTGCTCCCTTCAAATGTCAACATTTGTTTGCAATAAAAAGTGTTATTGTTTCAGTTAAAAAAAAAAAAAGAAAAAGAAAGTGCTTGGCAACCAGTCACCTTTGAACACATGAAAAGAAACTTCCACCCCTCCTCTTTGTTTGATTGAGAGCAACGGCAGGTGAAAATAGGAACAAGGCAGCCATTGCACATGACAAAGCTCAAGCTGTGAAACCCCTTATGAAACGACTGTGAATTTATGCCACAATTAGTCACAATTGTGCAGAGGAATTTCCCACTCTTTTGAAATACCTCCTCTTTGGCCCACATCCATTCAAACTTTTTGTAGAAGAAGGTAGGGTGCCCTTGACACAGCCTAGATATCGATCCTCAAGGGCAAAACAGACAATTTTCTGAGTATATAAAGTCTAAGGCCTGGCTAAGCCTATGTTTTAGTGTGGGGGCAGTGATTCATACTTATCTAGATATTCTTTAATTCCATGCATTGCATACCAAATAAAGACATAATCCTATCAAATAGCCTACCAACAAGGATGTGTTCGTTACTAAGGACTAGTCGTCATTGAAAACTACATTGATGTTATCGCAAGGCTCATGCGAGCATAGACTTGAGAGCAAGTGGACTCATTCCCCTTATCGCTGATCAAATAAGTAGCTCGCATATGCAGATAATTCATGAGCTCTGTGTATCTTTTATCCTCCTATCAACACTTTCTCCTCCAAAATGGTTCAAGCATTTATCTCTGATGCACACCTGCTGAAGCTAAAGTTTCATTGCAGCCAAAGAGGCTTTATTATGTTTTACTTTTTTTCTCTTTTTTTTTTTTACTGGAGCTCTAGTACTAATTTGACATGATGTTAAGTAAGACTTTCAGGCAATTGACTGATTTGCTACAGATGCCCAGATGTTAAAAGAAAATTAACACTTACATATTATTTTAGAGTCAGTGTGACGAGACTTCCACTTCGTGTCTATCATGGGCAGGCAGAGGCCAGAATAATTAACCTTTTTTCTTTAGTCTAGGCTGTAATACAGACATCTCCTTGCATGATACACTGAGAGAATTTAAAACTGTTTTTCACAAACCATATGAATCACTAGAAATTAACCAGCTGAAATTTCAAGGTGTGAACTTTATAAAGATATATCAGCAACAATACCATTTGTTTTTAAAGTACATTTGAGGTTTTGTATAAAAGTGAGGAAAAATAATATGAAAAGCACCATTAACCATTAACCTTTCTTTAATTTTGCCTTTTTTGATACTGTTAAACCTTTCACGTTAAATCACCCATTAAGACCTAACCGTAAATACTGCTGATGTTTGGAGTCAAAGGTAAGTAGTACAAATATTCAGAGAAAACTGAGAGACCAAAGAGAAAGGCGTACAAATCAGGTACAGTTGTGTTTAATAAAACACATCAAAGTGAATGGGGGGGACGTTAAAAATGAGTCCCGGGTCCTGTCCTCTCGTAAAGGTGTCAGGTGAAATGTTCACTACTCTGGATGATCAAGGGGAGTAAGCTGTGCAGGATTTCATAGTGCTCCTCGCGTGTCTCACTCACTCACTCACACACACACACACACACACTCTCTCTCTCTCTCTCTCTTTCTCGCTCTCTCTCTCTTTTAGGGTGAGACACGCTATTACATGTCCGCACAAAAGTCTAAACAAGGCCATTAGGAGTCTTGACTTCCACTCCTAATTGACAGTTTTGTTTAATGCCTGTGGTGAGTAAACACTTTGCAGTAGTGGACTCCACCTTTAGGTTGTCAATCAGGCAAAAACTGGAAGGCGGTTGTGAAATCTCCTGTAAAGCTGAACATAAAAGGTGAGGTGAGCATACTTGCAATGCAATTTATTGAAGCAATAAAGGCTGTGTGTGCGCGTGCGTGTGTGCGTGCGTGTGTGCGTGTGTGTGTGTGTGTGTGTAAAGTAGCGGCAGTTTGTGAAAATACAAACAAAATAAGCGCATTTATTTGATAGTGTTTTGTTCATGCAACTGCAGCACAAGTAGGTTCATAATACTGTATATACTAATACAACATATACAATATAAGTACAATATACTTACATATATACAAGTGTATACAGAAGTGTATACAGAACTATGAAGACAAAATACCTCTTTAACTTTATGATGAAAATGATTATGTTTACATGTGCACTTTAACTGAAATTACACTGAAAGCTCTACACCTGTCATTTTTCAAGATTATACAGTAAGACATTAAATGGCACACGTCTCATTTTCTTATAGGCACACACACATACACAACATGCTTGTGTGCAAATACAAATGCACACTCTGGACCTTGTTAAAAGTAAGAACTTGGTGACATGAAGCATAAGCTCAGAACAGTAAAAGATGCCACTGTTACGTAAGTGTCACTACTGTCCCACTTTGTCATTTCGCCTCACGCTCTCATTACAGCACGCACACACAGACAAGAAGACAAATCTGTGAAGAGTCACTGGGCACTGAAGAAGCTGAGAAAGCCTTAAAATACAAATTCAAGAAGATAATGAATCTTAGGCAAACATACACATCCTGTATATTGATAAGACGCTCAGTGTAAGAGTAGAGTCATGTTATTGTAAGATAAAGACAAATTTGTGTCCACTACAACTCCGTAAGACCGATATTGTGTTTGAATTAAGAATGCCTGTCGGCCACTCAAAGTAAAATAAGAGATGAGGGACGAGCTCGTGAATCATGAGGTTAAATGTGATTTGAGTGACATGCTGTATATACATGGCAGCACTTTTGCATTATTCTATGTAAAATCTTTAATGTAACTTAAAGGAGATGTATCATGAAAAATCTACTTTTTTAGCCCTTAAATACATTTTGTTGTGTACTTTGAGTGTGTA
>JAVDPK010002993.1:0-25725 GCA_034780415.1 Cichlasoma orientale
TCTCTCTCACACACACACACACACACACACACACACACACACACACACACACACACACACACACACACACACACACTGACACAGTTCGGGCCTGCCTAACCAATCAGAGAGAAGTGGAGTAGGTTCCCCCAGAAGTGGGTGGGAGAGTTGTTGAAACAGAAGTCTGTCTCAGGACACATTAAGTTTGCGTTGGTGGTTTGCAGAACTTTTCTGCTTACTAGTTCCCTACAATTATTTTTATTTTTTTATATTGGTATTGTTATTTTTATTGAACTCTGGGGTCCATCAGAGCAGAGCTTGAGTGCAGAATGGCTGAACTGGTTCGAATTCGTAAGAAAAGACTTCAGATACCCATCTCTAGGTAAGGCAGGGGTTCGATTAGTACACTTTATACTTAGTCAACTACACATTCAGCCTGTCTTTAATTACATGAATACGGCCAGAGGACTTTACCAAACACGCTCTCTTTACAATAACGTTCAGCAATGCAGCATTTGTATGTAGGAGGTTTTCTGTTTTGCAAAAGTGGAAATATGTGACTCAAAAATACACTCAGGGTTAGAGGGTTATGGGTTGGCATGTTTTTTTTTAGATTTGACTTGATCACTGGAAGCAAAGAATAAGATGGTATCCTTACCTCAACAAGCATTTTGGAGCGTGTTATTTACCTTTTGCACATACAAATAAACATAGTGAGATGTAAACTCTTTTTACTCCAAGTCTGAACACTTGTCTTGCCCACGCATTTGCTGTAGGAGGGAGCTGCTGCAGCGGTGGTGGGTCATGTGGTTTTGTTTTGGTTAACTCATCTATTTTTTAGTTTGTGCAGGGTTGAGAGCTCAAAACCTTGTGGGGTTTTGCGTATGTTTGTGAATGTGTGTGTGTGTGTGTGTGTGTGTGTGTGTGGGGGGGGGGGTGACGTCAATTTTATTAATTTACGCTGACAAATCTAATGCCATTAAGTCTACTCTCTTATGCTCATCTATACTCAAAGGATGACATTCTGCAGTGTGTAGATGTGTAAATTCAACAATACCTGAGCCAAAGGAGAATTTGTCATCTTTTTCTATAAACACCGTTTCACGAGTGCACTTGACGAGTAATTTCCTGTAAACGTCCTGTCAAAGCTTCGTCTACTGCAAACAGTTGAAACAAAAAAGACTGTGTTATCATGAAAGATTACTTGAGATTGAAAGTGAGCGGTGGTATTCAGATGCGTGCTATTTTTATGACTCAACAGCTTTCAAAAACCCTTGCCAGCGTGATAAACACTTGAAAAGCTGTGAGCGTCTCATCCCCAGGAGTTGGCTCCATTGCTCGGACCTACACTGTTTGAACACAGCCACTGTGGTCACCATATGGATAATACACCAAAATGTTTTGAAGAAATTATTTGTGGCACAGATACTGTATATTATCATTTCAAATACATTTTCCCCCTCAGAGAAATAAAACTCAAATAAAAAAAAAAAGATTCTAGACCTACAAACTGAGAGTGAGATTTTTCATTACAGCTGGATTAGACATAGAGCTTTTGGACTCGTTCCTGAGATGAGATTACATTAACACATGGCAGGTGGGTTGCACTGTGAGTGACACAAGCCATCGAGCATTTGCTTTCTATTATACTTCAGGGGATGCGTTCCCAGCACGTAATTTGATTAAAAGTTTCGAAATGAAAAATAAGTAACATGTTCTCAGAGAATAACTAGACTCGTCAAAATAAAAAAAAAAGAAAACTGAAAAAAGAAAAACAAAAAAAAGGGAGTGTATTAGGATACAATTCTAGTTACGTAAGATTCTAACCATGGGAAGTTTTCCTATCATGGAAAATTTGGCACTAATGATGCCCTGTTGGACAGCTTGGCACTCAAACCACTTCCAAATTAACTTTTTCCGGATTTCTCAACTGACTGTTAAAACACTTCTCGGATGTCATTTCACTCACTTAAGACAACAACAAGTGCTGTCAGTGTGCAAAGACCTGTTCAGAGAGTTGCTTTTTGCATCATGGAAGACAGAATATGGAGAATAAGTGACAAAAAAGATCAATTTTGTTCCACAACTTCTGTTGCTGGTACCAATGTGATACAATGTGAACATGTTGATGCCAAAATGCTTTAATGTTAAATCACTCTGCCTTTCACTTATTGCAGCTGGATGCTAAGATGTGCAAAAAAACCTGATTATTTTCTTTGCTTTCAGGCTGAGGAGCATGCTGAAGCAGCTAGACGAGAAAGATGTTGATTTTGAAGAAATCAAAAAGAATCTGGAATACACAGCATCATTACTAGAGTCAGTGTACCTGGATGGAACAAGGTAAAATAATAATACAACAAGAAGCTAAAATTGTAGATCAGTTTTGTAGCTCAGTGCCCAACCTTCAGCGTTAACTAACATAATATTGTCCTGCCAAATAAATGAATAAACTGAAAGTGGGGACATAAGTAATATCATCCAAAGGACCCATCACTTTTATAATTGAAAAGCAGTCAATTTACGAATTGATTCATTTGAAATGACTGACCATTAGAAGAACCTCATATATGATATATGATATTTATTTAGTGAGTGCGATATGAATTTGTTTTGTTTCATATATAGTAAGTAAGTAAGCAGTGACTCAAATGGGGGCACATTTCACTATTGTGACAAAACTGACTGACCACAGAGTCTAGTTTTGAAATTGTTGCCAGCAGAAACAGGAAACCAGTCAGCATTCAGCAGAGTAAAAGTGTAACGCAGAGAAACTTTCCAAAGTGTAACATCAAGCGGACTGCAGCTTTCTAAGTTAGCTCCAGAGGGCTGATAGCAGAAGTGCTTTAGCAAGGAAGGAGTTGCAACAGTCTAAACACAAGGTGACAAGGACATGGATTAGCATATAAATAGCTATAGTCATATGAAAAAGGAAGCTTTCACAGGACTCTATACAGTCCTGTGAAAAACTAAGTACACCCCATGATTTAATAGCTTGGAGACCCACCTTTAACAGCAATAGGTAGAAGTAATTTTTTCTGTATGATTTTATCTGTCTCTCAGATCATTGTGGTGGCATTTTGGCCCATGCATCATCACAACATTGATTCAGTTATTTGAGGTTTGTGGCATTTATTTATGCACAACTCTTTTAACGTCACAGTTCAGATGGATTAAGTTCTGGACTTTTCTGCCCCCCCCCCCTTTTTGTTTCTTTTTCCACCCAACTGTTGTAGACTTGCTCATCTGTTTAGATTCACTAACCTGTTGCATGACCTAATTTCACTCAATTTAGCCGTCAGACAGATGGCCTCACATTTGACTCTAGAATGCTGGTATGCAGCATTCTAGAGTCTAGAGTTTTCAGACAGTATACAGATGAGTTAACGGCTGACTTAATGTCTGCAAGGTGCCCAGGTCGTGTGACTGCAAAACACGCTTGAATCATCACCCTCCACTACTGTGCTAGACAGTTGATATGACTTGTTTGTGCCGATATGCTGTACATCTCCTTTTTGGTCTCATCTGTACAAACGACATTGTTTCAGAAGTCCTGTAGTTTGTTCAGATGCAACTTCACAAACTGTACCGCCATGTTCTTTTTAGAGAGATGAGGCTTTCTTCTGGAAACCCTGCCAAACAAGCATACTTGTTCAGTCTTTATCTAATTGTACGATCATGAACTTTAACATTTAATGTACTAACTAAAGCCCGTAGAGTCTGAGATATAGCTCTTGAGGTTTTTTTGTAATTTTGCTGACCTTGTGGTAAATTGCTGAGACATCCCATCCTGGGAAGATTGTTTCCACATGTTAACATGCAAGCTGACAAAACCTCTGATCATCACATTTGCTGGTGATCAGTTAATCAAGTGGATTTGATTAGCAGCTCCTGACAGCTACATACTCTAGTAATTCCCATTCACACCAAGGGTGTACTTACTTTTTCTGCATAGTGTCCTATGAAAACTTTCCTTTTCTCATAACTATGTGAGCCTTCCCCTGAATGTCAAATAAGAGAACTGACAAGAAAAGTTGGGTGTCATCAGCATAGCACAGCAGCTATGTAAGCCTCTGAAAGTGGAAAGGGTCCTTTTTAGGAGTGAGCATGAGGTACCCCATTTCTTAAGTGTGGAAGGGAGGCTCTGATGATTCAGTGTGTCACAGAAAACCCCACTACAATGGAATTGTGGAATTTCAGGTGCTGTTTCCCTGCTAATTCCTAAATGGGAGCAGTAAGATGAAGTCTCTTTTGGATGCCTTTTTTAAAAAACAGATTTAATGCCAAAGTCCTGCAAAGGCAAGCAAGTGAAATTATTTATTTATTTTATCACAGCTAGTGAAAGTATTTCTAAAAAAAATCTAAATATGTAATATAAAATTATTCTTTGACCTCTAAAAATCACTGATACCATTGCAATAAAGTAAAGCAACATACAAGAGGCACGTCACTGGTGCTGATTCATTTAGTCTTAGTTTTTTACTTTCTTCATCCTATCTAACAGTCACTGTTTCTTACAGGCAATGTCTGGAGTCTGAAGATGACCTCCAGCAACTACAATCAGATGGGGTGCCATCAGAGGTCACTGACTGGCTGGCTTCCACATTCACCCAGAGGATCCGCCGCCCTGCGCGCCGATCTGATGAGAAGCCCAAGTTTCGCAGCATTGTACATGCAGTGCAAGCTGGGATATTTGTGGAGAGGTATTTCATTTAATTAATTTCTATTTCAGAACTGGAATGGATACAAATGCAGGACATGTAGGGAGATTCTAAAAAACAAGTGAAAGCCTTTACTGGTGAAAGGTCCAAACATATGAAAATCCCCAAAACAGAAAAGCCAGAAAGTCCATGCAAAAAATCTAAAAGGCACAAATGAGAGGAAGAGACATAGAAAATAACCATGGACAAAACACTGGTATCTGACAAAGGGTGGGACAAGACTCTATAGTATACACAGGACACGTGTAATGGCAGAACACCGGAGGAAACAATGAAAGCCAGGTAAAAAACTATTAGGGATGAGCAGCTCATAAAGGAGAAATATGTAGAATATGTAGAAATATGCCACAGAAAACCTGCCATGAAACTTAAACAGGGACATTGGTAAACAAGAAGACTGGGAAAAAGATACACAGAAGGCAAAAGCATATACACAGGGAAACACTGGGGAACTAGAACTACCACTACTACTACTACTAAAAAACCTATTCCAAACAAACCAAAAGAGAGAAAAAAAATCATCACTAGAATAATCATAAATTAAGAAGACAAGCCAACAACTCAATAATATAACGAAATTCCAAAAGTTAAACAAACATCACTAGAATGACAATGAAATCTCATAAGGCACTGAAGCTCAACATGACGAGAATTATGATGAAATTAAAACAGGAATCTAAAATAATAATAAAGCATCCAAAACCCCGGGACCATGAATAATAAGGATGTTTTTTTTTTATTATTATTTTTTTTTATTATCAGCAATTCATAAAAGCCTGCTTGGAAGAAACAAAATCAGTCATCCAGCTATAACTCTTATTTATGATATTTGAATAATATAAAACAAGGAAACAATCATCTCATACAGTGAAACTCCTGTTGTAAATTACCAATTTTATTGTCTGCGCAATAACTCTGATACAAGCTCACACTCTGTTGTTATTATTACAACCACAGAAAATGAAGCCTGCTACACACGACTGTGAAACATTATCTTCATTTTCTTGTTAAAACTTCCTTCCAAAGCGGACAGGGACTTTAGAAGATTTATATAAACAGCTCCTAAACCAAGATCGCTGCACAGCATCAACATCTGAACTTTAACTGAACTCACCATAAACATTCCCTTATTCCAGGATGTTCAAGAGGGCCTACACAGCAGTCATGCCGGACCAACCTGCAGTGGTCGTAAATTGCCTCAGGGTAAGCCCCCACTAATCATAAATCTCACACTGAGTTGTCTGCAAAAAAAAAAAAAAAAAAAATGCACATTACAAAATTTATTGTATACACAGCACAAGTATACCAGTATTTGCCATCACTTTACTCTCTTGTTCCTTAGGATGTTGACCGTTGGAGCTTTGATGTCTTTGCCCTGAACTCAGCCAGCTCTGATCATGCACTACGAACTGTGTTCTTTGAGCTGATCACCAGATATGAGCTCAACAGTCGCTTTAAGGTTCTTTAACTTTGTTTATTGTGTATATAGTTCATCTTCTATAAAGTGACTTATAGCCATTGGAGAAATTCAGTGCTTTGGATGGAAGATCTCACAGTAATGTAATCATAACTTCTCTGAAAGAGTATTTTTGTGAGAAACTCATGTTGTCATGTGCAGATATTATCAGGCATATGGGTTTTATTATCCTTTGTGGTGTTTGGAGGGATAATGGGTTACCAAATTATGTGTGTAAATCACATGCATCATACCTTATTACAACATTCAGGTTGTTTTAGCTTTTACTGTTGACACAAACTTTGTGAACCTTTGGTATTTTAAACACAGCTTCACTTTTGATGATTATGTAACCATTTTTGCAGATTCCCATCTCATGCCTCACAGAATTCTTGTCTGGACTGGAGAAAGGATACTGCAAATACAACAACCCCTACCACAGCCACGTTCACGCCGCTGATGTAACTCAGACCCTGCACTGCCTGCTGTTGCGCTCTGGACTTGTGGTACAAAAGAATAACTTTGGTTTTCTCTGATGACATTACGCACATAGGTTTTTGTCTTTGCATGCAAGGCCTCCAGCATGGTTTTGCAGTGGTCCGACACACAGTCTGCGTCTACATGTTGTAGCTGGTTACTCTCACCAGGGGGCAGTGTCACAAAAAACTGGTCTGTGTGCTACTCTTCCTTGTGCTGTTGTTGGTCTTTATGCAAGCTTGTTTCAAAAACAAAAATCAAAATTAAAAAAAAGAAACAAACTTGCCATCCATAACTCAAAATTTCGAGTTAGCGCTGCCAATCAGGAAGCTCCATGAAGGTATGTCATTTCCTTGTTAGCTTGTAAGCAGTCGGCTGAAGGCATCAGCTGTCTAACAGTTCAACATGAAAACACTGATATCTTTTATTTGCTAGAAGGCATTCAATGGTCAAAAACCTGACAACAATTTGAAACACTGCTAGCTAACTGAATCTGTTGCTACCCGATTTTGAGTGCCCATGCGTTTGCATCATTTGCTTCCAGGTAACAACAAAATTACCTCTTTCTTTGTGATTTTTGCAAACTTTGTGATTCGCAGAGCTAACTAAAAATTTCAACTTATTAACTTGAAATTTCAAGAAAATAACTAAAAAATTTTGGTTAATAACTCAAAATTTTGAGTTATGGAGAGCAAAAAATAAATAAATAAATAAAAAAAATTTTTTCAGTGGCGGAAACAAGCTTCCATAGATCCTTGACAGGTGCTGAGAAGAGTGAATTTACAAAGAGCTGCAGTGAAACTTAGTGTTAAAAATAATGAAAGTTTACACTGCAGCCACTCTCTTTGCTTCTCATGCTGTATTTTTTTAATATGTTTTTTTCACAGTTCTCCCATTGATGTCACTCTCTTCCCTATGGCCCACTTTTCAACCAATCAGTGTTTGACCTATGCATAGCAACTTTCACTTACATTTTTAACAAAAAGAAGTATAGCTGCTTACTGTTAGGCTGAACTTTGAGATGTGCTGTTGCGTTTTTAGAGGGCTGCACACACGTTTGCTTTGGTTGCATATCCTTTTGCACAAGCTCTGTGTAATTAAATACTCATGCACATGGACACAAATGTGGGACTATTAAATAAGCATAATGGTGCAGCTGCTGTGATGGGCTGATAGAGAGGAGCAGCCACACTCGTTGGTTTTTGTTAAATAAATAATAACATGACTTAGTATGTCATGTTCTGTAGTTCATCTAAGTTTGCATTTTACTATCACTAAGACCTGCTGAGGACCAGATGATTTTTATTATGTCCTGATATGTAAAACTTTAGAATTGAAAGATGGCATACTTTCTTTTTACCATGACTGTATATGGCCATGATATTCCTATATTACTCTTTTTAAAATGTATTTATATTTGTTTCCATCAAGCACTGGCTGACAGAACTCGAGGTGATGGCATCCCTGTTTGCTGCAGCCATCCATG
Source organism: Cichlasoma orientale (assembly GCA_034780415.1). Taxonomy (NCBI): domain Eukaryota; kingdom Metazoa; phylum Chordata; class Actinopteri; order Cichliformes; family Cichlidae; genus Cichlasoma; species Cichlasoma orientale. Next base: position 8,117 of record JAVDPK010002993.1, read on the forward strand.
ACTATGAACACACAGGAACTACAAATAACTTTCACATCCACACAAAGTAAGCTCTTTTTCTGCAATGTTTTAGCTCCAGCTATATATGTGCCACGTCCTGTTATGAAACTGTAAAATAGTAAGACATATCAGGGACTACAGAAATAGTGAGGTAGACTTTCTTAAAGGCCTATGTGCAGTTTTCAAAAGAGAGCGAGTGGGAGCCCTCTAAAGCAAACACAACTTCATGGAGAAAACGCTGTATTTTTAGATTTTCCACATAGGAGGGCTGAAGAACGTAGTCTCTTGGCACCCATCATCATCATGCTTTATTTTGGGAAAAAAGAACAAAGATGCCTGCCCACAGTAAAAGCACACATTTTAACAGCATCTATCTCAAAGTCAGTAAGTCTAGTACTTGGAACTACATCTGACTTTACAGTAGATGCATGTCATCCAAAGAGGAAAAAGTATAAAATCAGTGTGATATATTAATAATAATATTATGAACTATATTCATATAGAGTTTTCAAAGTGCTTTGTAAGACACAGGGAATAACACAACAAACACATCAGATGCAATTCAGTTAAAGTTGACAGATAAAATGAAAAAAGAAAAGATAAAAATGTGGGTGAGAAACAGAAAATTACAATGAATAATACAAATAAAAGACTAAAAGCAAAGAAACAGAAATAATATACAGGACAAGAGAGATGATAACCAGACAGTAAAAACCTATAAAGGATGACATCACATGTAACACCATCACATACAGTACAAGGAAGTCTATAAAAATGTGTTTTAAGAAGTGATTTAAGGGAAGTCACCGATTCTAAAAGTGTGCCTCTCTGCAAGCATTTCTCCTCGTTTCACAGCTGAGGGGCCCTGATGGCACGTCCCTGATCGTCTTCAGCGTTAAGTTTGGCCTGTGGCATGAGGTCAGACCCTAACATACTTTAAAAGTGATCACTCTTAAACTCAATTCTAAAACATGCATGGAGCAAATAGAGAGAAGTCAAGATTGGGGTAATGTGATGTTAATTGCTAAAACAAATAGGAAGCTAAGTAAGTGAGTTTTCCTGTAAACCAGATGAGAGAGCTGTAGTAGTCAAACCTTGAGAACATTTATGCAAGTTTTATTTTTGGAAGTATGAGTGTGAAAATATGTTTGTTTTATTCTGCAGATGACACGCTTATTTTTTTAAGTGTGTCTCAAATGTAAAAGCTAAATTAATTTAAATCCAAAATTCAATTGACAAATGCTTAAAAGGAAACCTCAGTGATGTACAGTAATGTGCAAAAGTATTGAGCCACTTATTTTTAAGATTAGTCTTGAACAATATTTCTCCAGGCTTTCTGAAGCAAAGGGATGAACCAGTGTTGCGTCTATGTGTAACAGACAACTTTGCAAAGAATCAGTTACAAAAATACATACTTTGTCCCATTTCCTTGGTTCAGTCTATGAAAAATGTCAAAGATGACAGGCATAAAATTGTATTTTTGTCATGGTACGTGGAAGCGTGTGTGCGTGTGAAAAGGTTAGGACCCAAATGCAGGACTCAGGAGCAGGCAGTCGTGAGTAAACAAAAGGTGCGCCATTAAAACCAAAATGAAATTAAACAAGGCTGGTTACAAAACTAACTAGGAATGAATACAAACATACAGAAACAAGACACATTTAAGAACATGGAGGGAGGAACTAACTAAGAACCAGAAACTGAAAACACAATTAGATATATGATTGGCAATAGCTTCATTTGTCAACATGACAATGATCTCAAACACACTGTTAATGCATTAAAAGCATACCTAAATATAAAAACACAATGAAACACTATCAGTTACAGACTGGTCCCCCCAGAGCCCAGACCTCAACATTATTGAGTCAGAGTGGGATCATCTTGACAGAGAACAGAACAAAAGACAGCCAACATCCAAAGAAGACCTTTGAACATCCTTAAAGAAGCCTGGAGAACTATTCCTGAAGACTATTTAAAGAAATTACAAAAAAGCTTGCCTAAGAAACTTCGGGCTGTGATAAAGAATACAAGTCTTCATACCAAATATTGACTCTCTGTCATGTTCAGTAAAAGGTGAGGGCCCAAATGCAGACTCATAAGCAGTTAGGGATCAAATAAAAACAAACCTTTTTATTGAAGGCATAACTGAAGTAAAAAAGGCAGCAAAATACGGTATATGGTAGACACGGCAGATATACATACTGTATGACGGTAGACACCTGGGGAACTACACACAACTGAACAAAATCTGACAATGACGCATGGGGAAGTAAACTGAAAACAAGGCAGGACGCATGACTATCACAATAACTGGTGGAGGTAACTACAGGGAATGACTGACCGAGACTTACCTATAAATGGGGAACACAGAGGAGGCAGAGTCAAAAGAAAAAAGAAATACCATAAACACAGCAGTAACTGGAATAAAAGGCACAAGGCTTAAAACACAATAAGCAAGCTAAGAATCAAACTGAAGACAATTAATAATAAACAGAACTTAGGAAAAACACAAAATGCAGGGTCAAAGACCCAGGACCATGACACATCCCACCCTTTTGAGCTTGCTAGAATTGTACAGACTGATTTTGCCTTACATACTGTATTTCTATATTTGCATGTTTCAACAAGTGGCTGCACCTACTTCCCACTTTCCCACATACAACGAAATGTGAGACTTTTGCACCATGCTGTAGTTTCTAGGATTAAACAACATAATTTCTAACTTTGAGGTTTTGAGGTGAAGTAAATGTTGCCCCACCCAATTATATACCTAGATAGTTTAAACATTAGCTAGGCTTTATGGGTCACTAGATTTTATAGGAAGGTATGTCTGTGTATCATCTGCATAGCAATGAAGAGAGCATTGTTGTTGTATAAAGTGGGAGAATGGAAGGAACTAGAGAATAAAACAGGCCCTAAAATCAAACCTTGCAGTATACCACAATGTGAGCTGCAGAATGCTAATGTTAATATACAACATATCATAATAATACCACAAAAAACATCAAACCTCATAAATTACACAGTTGCATAGTTTTCATCATTTAGTCCATATGTTTTGTTTGTCAGCAATGTTTGCTTCCTCAACAAACAAGGAAATCTGTACTCTACAGTAAACTCACTATAATATACAACATTATCTCTATTTTTCAGTTATCATGACAAAAATGCAGTTTATCTGAAACCTCTAAAAACTATGAACACTCAGTCCATTATGAGGTCAAGCTGATTCTGGCTGCCACACACTTTTTATAGCCCCCAAAAGACCCACCTTCGTGCTGTCTTTGAAACCATTTTCTCAAGTATTTTATTCAGTGTTTGTTTTACTGGTGAAGGGTGGCAAGAGCATAAAAATGAATACTAATTGGAAAACTTTCCACAGTTATTTTGTTACCCATTTCAACAGTTGAATGAAATGGGTTTTGCAAATGTGTGGATACAGGATGCCTGATTGAGAAATTAGTTAATTATCCTGCTTTAGTGAGTCATTAATACTGTGCCAATTTTTATTACATCCAACTCTCGCTTCAGCACTTTAAAATTCATCTTTAAAGGCTTGCAGTCATAGTCATTAAATTGTTCCCTGAGGACTCTCCTTTTATCTCATTCTCACCTCCTACATTCAGAGGAACTGCTGTATTAAATTCCACTTTAATGCGCACATACACTTTACAACCTGCCCATCTGTGTATCTTCTGTCTGTAATAATCGCTCTTGCTGTCCCACTGTTTGTCTCCAAGGTCAGAGTTTGCATTGATCTACAATGACCGGTCTGTTCAAGAAAGCCATCACTTGAGTGCAGCATTCCGCCTACTGCAGGAAGACCAAATGAACATCTTCATTAATTTGACACGGGAGGAATGGCTGTAAGACCATACAATTTAATTTTATATATATATATATATATATATATTTTTTTTTTTTATCAATTTTGTCTGTTATTTTTGTTAGAAACTGACATGACATGAGTTATTAGCCATCTAAAATATACCTAAAAACTTTCTCAGAGTAAAATCTTTTACATAAACTCTAGTTTCACTACTGATCAGACAGCCATATATTATCAAAGAGACTGAATGTTTTCCCTTCTCTATTAGCAGTATTATCAGCTGTTCATGAGTATGTTGCACTGTGAGCTGGAGATCTTTTGCTGGAAAAACCCTTCTGCGGTCTTCACCTACAAAATTTCTGTTAAATTGCATTCTGAGAAATCCCCTCTTTAAATAGATGTGTTAAAAATGTTCACCAGCAGCAGCAACATTTAGAGTGTGGGCAAAGACATTTGATAAGGTGGCCTTGTTTTTTTTGTTTTTTTTTAAACAGACATATTGACTGGAATATTTTATTCAGGTTCAGATTCTTTTATTTGTAAGTAGATGCAGTTTGCAGAAAGTCAATAAACAGACAACTGATAAGCATAATACAGCATAATGAACAGATGAATAAATAATAATAGAGAATTCACTTGGCATCATTTAGGAGAGTGAAACTGGTTTATCTGAGTGATGGCTGATGGAAAAAAGCTATTTTCATATCTTCTTGGTCTATACTTTTTCAAAAATTTTATTATGGCCATATAGAATACGTTGGTACAACTGCAATTAATCTACTGTATGCACTGGTAAATGTTTTAAATAACAACTTATGCAGTGCAGAATGAGGAATGAGTTTGTGGCTGAGTATGTTTTCAACAGCACTTTCATGTTTGCCAAATATTTTACATAAACTGATATACTGACACTTACAGAAAATAAAACACCATGAAGATGATTAGCTCCCTTAAGTGAGAACATGTATTGTCTCTTCTAGCTGACCCTTAAGAGATCAAAGGTCAGGTGTATCAACATATTCACCTAACACCAGTGGAGTAATAAATGTGTAGTTGACTACAACAACTGCACTCAGAAATGTAACAAATAAGTTACATTTCTCAGATTTTATAACAATGTTGTGATACATCAAATGTAAAAGTCAGCTGTAGTTGATGGTCTGCTGTGGAATCTGTGATAGCAATATATCTATACTGTAAATAGAGTTTCTGTCTTGGCTGTTGCTTCATATATCCTGCTCAGACTATGTAATTGTGTTATTCACGGGAGAGCTCTGCAGATATTACAAAAGATAAACAACAGCTGCATACTTTAATGGGCTTTTCTAGCAGTCAGAGTTGCCATGGGAACAAGGAAATCCATCAGGAAATCTAAACAGGTTACAACCCCATTGAGTCTTCCTGTCTATCATTTTTACACCCTCCTCATCGGGCAAGGTCAACCCGTACAATGTGTGTTTTTGTGTGTGCATGTGTTCTCACAGGGAGCTGCGGTCGCTTGTTATAGAGATGGTGTTGTCCACAGACATGTCCTCCCACCTACTTCAAGTCAAAGCGATGAAATCCTGTCTACAACAACAGGAACGGTACTGCTAATGGACTGTGCTGTTATTTGCACTGTGGTGCATAATCAACAGGTCATGTAATGAATGCTTGGATCACACTGATTAGAATAGCCTGCACAAAGGCGCAGACAGTCAGTTTAGTTTCAGGCTGGCTGCTGTTTAGTCTGCTTTACAGACATGTCTGGAGACATAAAAAAACAGCAGTTAAAACAGCATTTGCCTTGTGCTTTCTACACCAGGATTGACAAGGCCAAAGCACTGTCTCTGTTACTGCACACAGCTGACATAAGTCATCCATCCAAGCCGTGGGCACTGCACTCTCGCTGGACCAAAGCCTTGATGGAGGAGTTTTTCAGGCAGGTAGGCACTATATACAGTATATATATATATATATATATTTTTTTTTTTTCCCTGTGTAATAGGCCTGAGTTTTGTGTAACTTTTAATTTCGATCTCCTCTTATCTTCGATCTTCTTACACAACAGTCTCAGTAAATATTACACCATCCCTTAGTAATGCTACTGAAGGCCCAGGCTGTTGGGGGATTCATGATGCAATGAGCACTTCTCCTGTTATTGCTCCCCTCTTTATCACTCCCCACATATTTGTATGTCATTGCTGGATGTCATTATCTTTAACTCTCTTCTGTACTGTAATTTTGCTTTGCCCTGCTTGTGATTTGTCATCTCGCCATGCTCTTCTTTTCTCTGTTCTGTTTCACAGAAACAGTCAAGGGTAGGGTGGAGGGCTCCTCCCCGAGCCTGGTTTTGCTGCAGATTCCTTCCTGTTATGAAGGAGTTGTTTTTCAACACTTTCTTAAAGTGCTTATTCAGTGGGTTTTTACCTTATACTATTAAGCAGCTTGAGATGACTATTGATTTGGTGACAAGCATGTAGTATGGCTTCAAGCCAAGAAAGAGCACTACCGATGTTGATGGAGAAGTACAGAGAAGGTCAGAGGACATTGCATTTTATCTTTGTGGATCGCGAGAATTCATATGACAGGCTGCCAAGAGAGGAACTGTGGTTCTGAATGAGGATGTTGGGAGTGGCAGAGAAGTATTGTATGTAAAGGTGATGTAGGATGTGTGAGGACAGCGAAGCAGTGGTGAGGTGTGCAGTAGGAGTGACAGATATGGTCAAGGTGGGGGTGGGATAACATCAGCGATTAACTCTGAGCCCCTTCTTTTTTGCGATGGTGATGGACAAGTTGACAGGTAAAGTCAGGAAGGAGTCCCCGTGGACCATAATGTTCACAGACTGTGATCTGGAGTGAGAGTAAGGAGCAGGTAGAAGAGAGCCTGACAAGGTGGAGGTATGTACTGGAAAGAAGAGGAATGAAAGTCAGTAGAAGAGAGGGGTAGAGGTAGTCAAGGTGAATACGTTTAACAGCAGTTTAAGTAACAGACTGCGCACAAGAGAGGAGAAGAAGAGAGTGCAGGAAGGGATGAATGGGTGGAGATGAGTGTCAGGGGTGATTTGTCACAAGAGTGAAAGGGGAAGTTTACAAGATGATAATGAGACCTGCTATGATGTATGGTTTGGAGACAATGGCACTGTCACCAAACCTGGTCACTCCCACCTGTCTCTTTGGTGGGAGTGACCAGGATGGACAAAATTATAAATGAGTATATTAGAAGGCCAACTCAGGTTTGAGCAATTTGGAAACAAAATTAGAGAGGCAAGGCTGAGATGGTTTGGACATGTGTAGAGGAGGGATGGTGGATATACTGGACAAAGGATGTTGAATATGGAGCTGCCAGACAGGAGGAAAAGAAGAAGACCACAGTGGAGGTTCATGGATATAGTGAAGGAGGATATACAGAGGATTGATGTGACAGAGAAGCACACTAGATGAGATGAGATGGAGATGAGATGGAGGCAGATGATCTGCTGTGGCGACCCCTAAAAGAAGATTTGTCTTGGATAAAGGGATAGTTCAGTATTTTGAAATAAACAAAATCTCTTCCCAAGATTTAGATGAGAAGATGACCAGCAAATACAGTGTGTAGTAAATACACCTGCTGTCCTGCTCTGCTTAGTGTAAATGCAGAAAATAAGGGAAACAGCTAGTCTTAATTTCTCCAACCGTAACAAAATCTGCCATTTGACTTCCAAAATATGCCAATAACTGTCTTTATCCTACCATTCTAGACATTTACCTCCTCATCAGGTGTTATTAGTCACTATGCTTTCAGTCACTTCCCTTATTTGTCAGGCCTCTGTCGTGAAACCCTTTTCCCCTGAAGAAAACAAAGGCGTCAGGCCTGACTAGCAGAGGTTGATTTGACCTTCATGGTGAATTACATGTTGTGCTGTGCAGTTTCTTTATTTGTTAGGATCTCTAAACAGAAATCCTACAAAAATGATCTATATACCTTGTTGCCTGCAGCACCTAATTTCAGCATTTTATTATTATACTACCTACATGCATGATGGCTTCCAACTGTATCTAAATATAATTCAATTTAATTAAATTACATTTTATTTATGTAGCACCAAATGACAACAGTTGCCTCAGGGCTAATTTTATCTTCTCAGACCTCACCATGGTGGTGGTGGTTTTTCATGTCCTGCTTTTTTAACGTCTTGTTTTTTATCTGACTGGGTGGATCTGACATTAACTGCATGATTGATGACTCAAAAGGCTGGATGCCTAATGACAGTCAGCAGTTTTTGTAAATTGCTTGTAAAGAGGGGGTGGGAACTCTTCAGTGGGGGATTTTACATCAAAACTAAAGAAATCCTTTTAAATATCTCCTTGGGTTTGGTGCAGAGGTAGCCAGAGAAGGAAAATCTAGCTTAACAGTTATTGTGCATTACTTCGGTACTCAAAAAAAAGAACAGATCTTACAAGCTCAAGACTGAAATGTGGAGAACATCAGCAGAGAATAATTTCAGCCAGATACGTATTGTTGCCTTCAAAGCCCCACAAACCCCAATATAACCTCAAGCTATATATTTTGTCTTGACCTTTAGGAAACGTGTAAAATAAAACAATATAATGAGCTAAAAATTGAAGAAGACTGCAAGATGTGCTTTCTGACCTTGACTTTGAAAGCAGCAGCTGAATGTGGCTGTTCTTCAACTCAGCAGGAGAAACTGTTATCCAGTCAGGTGGAGGCACTCTTTATGTTGATGTCTGAGTTACTTTGAGAATACAATTACCCTACTAGAAAATGCTCACTGAGCCTTGACAGAATTGCCTGGCTTTATGAGGACGTTGGCTGGTACCGTTGTACTGAGTGGATTTACAGTGACTGCTGCATGAAGTTGCTCTCACTCTGCTATTTTCACTGTCGTGATCTGAAGAAGAAATAGAACAGAGGAGGTGCATGAGCGCTGTCTTTGAAAATCCGATTTGTGAACTTTATGATTATTTTTTTCTTCCTGTCGTTTTGTTAATTAAAAAAATGTTTGAAAAATCTAAGAGTTTCAGGAAGCAATCGCTGGAGTAAACTGACCTTTTAAAAGTTATTTTCAGATGTTGTGTGGGATGCCCTTTAAGTATCTTCTCTCTCTCTCTCTATCTTTGTGAGGGTGATAGAGAGGCAGAGCTCGGCCTCCCTTTCTCTCCACTGTGTGATCGACAAACCACCCTAGTAGCTGAGTCCCAGATCGGTACGTATCGCAAAACACTCTCCACTCTCTTGGGTTTCTTTCACTCAGTTTCCTTCTCTCTTATCCGTCTTTGTAAAATATCCAATCAACATCCACCTTTGCTACATAAATAGAGTGAAAAGTGTTCTCTAGTGTAGCTATAGTTAACCTTTTCTCTCCTTTTTTAACCGTTCTCAGTGACAATGCAGTGTATAATATTTGCATCTCATTGTATAAATCACTGGACTATATTAAAATTTCTTTACCAACATTATAGACATTGGGTGACAAAATTGTGAGCCTGTAGCATTTTATTACACACAGTGATACACTGGATTTTGTTCTTGCAGGTTTCATAGACCTCATTGTGTATCCTACATTTTCTCTGCTGACTGATATGGCTGAAAAGATTGTTATTCCTTTGGTGGAAGAGAACCCAGGTCCACCAGACCCCTGCAACAGACATAGGTAAACACAAGGCAAGGCTTTGATACCTGCTGGAAAACCACACTTTATTAATATGTAAATACTGTAAAAAAGTGACTCCAAAACATCTGAGACACATTAAGACAGATGCTAAAGACTCGTGTCAGTGTGCCAGAAGTGACCATATTAGGATGAGAGAGTAGACTGTGGAGTTATCGGCTAATACTAGCGCTCTCTAGCTAGGTTGGTTGGAAAGGTCTATCTGTTTTTACTGTGATATTAAATGGCATGCAAATTTTGGCTAATCCATGAAGTGTACTAAGTCAGTGTGTCTTATTAAACACTAAGCAAGATGGAATGGCAGTGCCACTCGACAGTAAAAAAATATACCTATACAGTTGTTACAAAATGGGGAAATTAACTCTAGATAATGAGAATAAGAGTAAAACTTTTCACCAGACTTTAATTCTATTCTAAAGCTGGGCATTTTAACCTGAAGATTTCATTGAACCAACTTGCTTTTGGAGTAAGATATCTGGCTATTTGAGGAACTAGTTTTTGGCACCTGTGCAATTTTAGCCTTGGAAGTTGCCATTTCAGTCGCACTTTGCAAGATGCCTATAATGTTTATCATGAATGGCATCACCCTAACAAGCAAAACTCATAATAGTGCCAGAAGGATCACCAATCCCAATAACCTACATTACTATAAAAATGACATAAATGCCAGCACAATATTTTGTTTATTTTAGTCTTGGAATAACAGCACTATTATTTCTCACCAGTAATCTTTGGAAGGAGAGCTCCAGAGGTCTGCAGTGGAGCCTCGCACACATCACAGCTGAGCTGGTGAGCTTCCGCTCCACTTGGACACGACACACCGAAGACAACAAGCTCAAATGGAAGGAAAGTGGCTCGAATGGTAGGTTGCGTAATTTTTTGTTTCTACATGCACTGTGTAAAAATCACAAATGCGCATTAAAATGTAAAAAAATAAACAAGGATTAGGTTTTGTTTAAATGTAATTGAGTATGGTATTTAGTTTATGGCATTTAGTTTCTGCTGGCACATATTTCAACAATTCGGGCTTAAAATGATTACCTTTAAAAAGCTTCACAACCTTTTCTGAGGTAGAATAAAAGACCTGTCACTGTTTTGGATTAGTAATAGCCTCTTTGTTCCATTAATTCACTCAGTGCCCTTGATTTGATTTGTTATCTTTATTCTTTTTAGAGTGATCTAATCTTGAGATGAATAGATGCAGATATTATTTTCTATTCAACTTAACTAGATTTTCTGATGTCTTTTCCAATCTTCTATATCCTCCAGGATTTTCAGACTCCACTGTGACAAAAGAGCAGCGATCCAGACAAGAAGTGTTGTCAGAAAAATCCCTGCAAAATCCCACTACAGATACAAAATAATAGACAGGAGTTCATTTGTAATATGTGCTTGCATCATAGAAAAAAAAGGAAAACTTTTGTAAGAAGAATCAGATACCTTTTAATTATAATGACTGAGAGATCTTCCCAAGGCAAGATACAGTGTAATCAAAGAAATGTCCCAATGTCTTATTTTAAATGTAGTACAGTACAGTAAATTAAATACAAAAGTACACATGCTGGTCATGTTATACAATGTAGTTCTTGTCATTAATTTAATTTGTCATCTAAATGGCTGTAAGGTACTTTTGAAGCATAAACCAATCATTTACCCTTGAAATAAACTTTGTGTCATAGATGAGTTTTTTGTAGGTTGCCTTTTTGGTTGCCTTGCTTTGTCTGTGTGTCTGGGAAATATTCACACATGGGCCTGTAATCCAGATATAACAACTACATGGCAGCTTCTGTTTTTTATTTTCTTAACAAACAACAGTGAAAATTTTTACTTAAAAGCAATATTTTAGCTCCCCTTTGAAGACCCCTGTGAGAAGTGAAGCTTGAGGTATATACTGTAAATTACTGCTGTGTGTGTCTATTAACTTGTATTTAGCTGATATTTCTCATCAGAAAGCAACAATCCCATATTTCCTTGATTATTACATCCCATGTAGCTGAACATCTAAAGAGGGTCTTGTGGACTTTGCAAGTGAGAAATACTTTAAAATTGTAAATGATAGAAGTGGCAGAAGCCAGTGTTTGGTCATTCACAATTGGGTGAAGCTCCAAATGCATTCAGACTGACGATATTCATTATTTGTTGGATACTCCTTTAACATGATAAAAACAATAAGGTTTCCCATGAAGAGCTGGGAGTTGAAAAAAAGAAAAGAAAGGCTTTGTGTTCTCTGCTTTCCCAGCAAGAGGGGCTGTAGAGCAGAAATGGCTCAGGGGTAGCTCACAAGAATCAGCTTCAAACCCATGTTATGTTAATAGTTGTCAGTGAAGCAGTTTAAAATTGCATCATTGGGTTTCTTCTTCTTACAACAGATGGTAAAAATATGTTTTTCTACATTTGAATCAGATAGGAGGCTGTAAATTAAGAAATCGCATGAACACAACTGAAGATGCAAGACTGCTGCTTGTCAGTAACATGCATGATTTGAGCTTGCATCCCAGCACCAAGCTTAGATTCATCATACAGTAAGACAGTAATAATAGTAAAAAAAAAAAAAAAGGAACCAGAAAAAAAAACAAACAGTAAAAGGCAGTTTTATCCCATAACACTGCCTTTTCCTCAGCTAAATTCTTGGTGTAACAAAGTGTAAATATTGTATGTAGAGTGTCTAACAATCAAACTGCAACACAGTTTTTATTCTGAAAAGGTCCTTTACTAAATCCACGTCCAATCACAAAGGTGGAATGCTTTAACAGCAAAACTTGCAGTCGCACACGGGTTACTTTAAAGGGCAAGTGTCTGTAAAGATACAGTATCCCATGCAGCTTAACTGGCTGCAGTGTTACAAAACGCATTTGTAAAATCCTGCCCTTTGTATGAAAAATGTATGTGTTTTTATGCTCTTGCCTCAGAGTGCAATAAATTATTTAATGGCAGAGTGTCTATTTTTAGAGTAAAGTGAAAATCAACCTTAGATGAGTGCATGACCAGTGCTGCAAAGATAAGTTGAAATTTTTGAAACTTTCTACTAAAATATGTCCTTTTTTTTTTTTTTAAACATTTTAATAGGAAAGGAGGCTCTGGTTCTTTGTGCTTCTGACTGTCAAAGGGACTTCACACTGACAATGATTGTCAAACAAACAGGAAAGGAAAGGAAAAAAAACCAATCACCAATTTAAACATTTTATTGTATCAAACAAATTTAGATTACAGATGTAATCATCAATCAATTAAAATAAAACTGGAACAAAACCCCCATGTTATTCATGTAAAGTACACTACTACCATCCAAAAAAACAAAAAACAAAAAAAACAATTTTTGTCCATAAATACATCGCAGAATAAAAACATAAAGCTTGCACAGGAATGTTTTACTGTCCTTCTTGTTCATCGTGGATAAAGTGACCATTATTGGCGACTGAGTAATAAACGGCTTTTTGCTGTGGCTGATTAATCTCCTAGAGTGAAACTGAAACTAGCTTCAGTTTCAGTTTTGCTCATTTACTTCTTCCAGGCATGTCAAGTATGATGTGAAGGTTATAGAAGGATTGTCACATAATGTCATTTCAGTGATACAAACAACAGATTACATGATGACAAATATTTAGTGTGCTGATGACTTTGTGATGTCTTTGTTACGAAGTAGAATTAAAAGAGAATACAGCAATTTTTAAAAATGTGGTTAAATTTGTTTTGTTTTGGTTTTTTTGTGTACAAAATGAATCACAGAAAATACCTTGGCTATAGACAACAAGTCACTGTACATTCAGTGCCATGCAAGAGAGTGTTTTATGACCAGAATTTAAATTCCCGAGAAGCATTCATGTGTCAACAATGAGGGTGCAATTTGCTCACTGGAGAAGGATTCTTCCTTGTTAATCCTAAATATGCAAATGGAGCCTCAAACGCAATCGCTCGGACCCTGTTTATCAACTAGACTTTTACAAGAATGGTAACAGTCTAGTTATCAGTACGTACATTACTGTAAACGGACTTATCTTATTGAGCAACAATTACTCACATGAGGTTTAAAGAATAAAACACTTGATTTACAGCAAAAATTATATTACTGAAATTGCAGTCATCCCTTTTTGGAGTCACAATTCATTTTATTTCATTTCAGAAATGCTTCTGTTCAGCTGTTTGCATGTGTGTCTCTGTATCCGACTGACAGTAGTCTGAGTCCTAACCAGACAAACAAGGAACTAAGTAGACATGTCTCCCCTGTGGCTTTCAAGCTACAGGCAGACAGTTGTTAGCAGTGGTCCAAAAGCATAAACAGGGGACTACATAAGCATCTCAACAAACTGGTGGACTTTTTTTTCTCTTTTGCTTGACAAGATACGCCTTCCTGTTTATGTTGTGAGTAATTCTCCGTTCTGGAAAATTAAAACAAAATCGAAGTGACAGTTGTTACAGTGTAATTAGTCCTTTTTCTGATGACTGGACTGAACTCTGACTGGGCTTACATCTTGCAGAGTAGATACCTGTAGGTTATATATGCTGTTGAAGCTGCAACAAACTGATATTGTAATTCTTGTAATTTCTTTGTTTATCCATGAATCATTTAATCTAGAAATGATGAGATTTTAAAATATCCCCGACAGTTTCCCAGACACGGCAAGACTGGTTTTGTCCATTTACAACCACAGAGCACAAAACTGCATCTACACAGAGCTCTGTTCAGGCTCTGTCACAAAGGAGGCCTTGAAAAAAAATATTGAGCTGTAGGTCATTTTGGAAGCATTCAAACCTTAGAGGACACACTCGCTGCACTTGCAAGCACAGAATGTATGAAAACAGATTGAAAATACAAATCTAGTCAGTTTCATTTAATGCCCAGTGTGTTAAAATATGAGCAACTGCTCAGTCAGACATATGTAGGACAAATGACTGAAGAACAAGTCTGAAATGTGCTTTGTGTAGACACAGTTTAATGCAGTGGTTCAAACATTTTCTAGCATTTCCCCCTTCAGAAGCCCAGCAAAGTTAAAGCTCCATCTCAACAACTTTCACCCATCAGTAACAATAAAAAATTATAACTCAAGAAAATAGAGGTCACCCCTGTAAAGCTGTTGTACGCTCCACCAGGGATGCCTGCCATAGTTTGAGAACCACTCCTCAAAGGAAACCAAAATAATGATCAAAAATAGCTGCTGAACAATTTTCTGCCATTTGTTTAATTGACTAATTATCAATGATGCCATATTTTCTTTCAGTTAGTCTCATAAATATTTGTAGATATCAACCCAATGGTTCAAAAGTATTTTTAATATAAACCCATATTTGCTTTCCACCTATTTCTACATTACTGAATTTGATCATTTGAATTTAAATTGATGGTTTTGGCTCCAGTTATTTACGAGCTGCTGATACTGTTTTATTGCTGCGAGATGGAACAATCACTGTTAAATTCATGGCACATATCAATTGGTTAAAAAAAAAAATGTCTAAATGGATTACACTTAGAATATTTGTTGCCTTTGAAAATTAAACGGGATATTAAACTTGTCACTCGTGACAGATAATGATAATGAATGTATGAGTGAGACATTCAAAAACCCTCTCCCATTAACTACACTGGATACAATAGGCTTGTTTTAATTTAGTGCAAGGGGAGAAATAATAAAAACAAATATAATTATACAACTGTCCCTTTACACAAGATTTTTGACACAAAATAAATGTAGAAACCTTTGCTCCTGTTCTCAAGGTGGTAACTAAGGCCTGGCCGTAGAGGAATATAGATGCCCTGATGTTTTTAAAAAGTGAATCTGCAGACACAATCTTCTGTCATTTTGTAGGGCTGACTGAGCAGACTGAGCAGCATTGTGTTGCACAGAGGACTGCTCTATTTCTCTGTCTTCAGGCTGGATTTCTTTGTCTTCTCCTCTGCTGGCTGACTCACTCCCGCTTTTGTTTCTGCAGACACATAGACAGAGACATAAAAGACTAACAGAAGAGGCCGACACTGGAGATTTCAATGGACTCCCACAAATAAACAATAAATATTTTGTGACTTTTTTTTTTTTACAGCCCATTTAATATTTCTCCAAGTTCATCTTTTCTCTGCTGTTTTTTGCATGTGAACAAAGGTAAGTGTGCAATCAACATACTGTTACATACACATTACATATATATGAGAACATTCACATAAAATACTTCCATGTAAGTACATGACATATCCAGCAGATTCTAGATGAAGCCACGTTATGCTATTGGCCTTTTCATACCTGGAGGATAGACCCACCTTTTATATACAATGTGTGGTTTTTCACTGTCATGGCTTACTGTATGATACTGGGACACTTATGGAAGGGAGTCATCATTAATTTCACTTGTGCTTTCCTTACTGTGACAAGTCAAAATGTGTGCTTTAGAAAGTTTTATAAGATGGAAAGCAGAGAAGGGAGACAGACTTGTTAACTGGCTGATAGTGGAGCTGGAACAGCTACGCTGAATCTACCTGATGACCCAACTCTTCACACCAGGAACCGAGAGGTCAAACTAGGTCATCATAACTCTAAACCGCGCTTCTCCAAACTTGACTTACTAAATGTAACTATGTAGGTGAGTAAAGTGCTATTCTGGAGTGGTGCACATGAGGCTAAGAGTAAGAGTTAGAGTAGTTGGAAAGACTAGAAATCAAAAGTCAAAAGAGTCTCTGCTGTAAATTAAGGTGATATTTGCATGTCCAGCCAAGTGGCCTGTTACCTGCAGTGGGGAACTTGTAGTTAGTATGTTTTCCTTTGCCAACATGAAACTGACTACAGCTGAAATCTTCCAGCAGCACTTGTGTCGTCCTATCAAACTGATGAGATTTAGCCAGAAATGAGCTGCGTTTGTCTCTATGAAATCTGATTAAAAGATTTAATATGAATTTAAAATTTAAAATTATTGCTATAAACTGCAAAATCATATAAGACTGGAAACGGGTTGAGTTTAAGGCAGCCGGGACTTACTAACTAATAATATACTATGTATAAACTATAATAAATATACTATAATCTAATATACCTTTATTGCAATCAATTCTTTATGTCTGCACTGTATTTGTAAGAAATCATAATTTGTAATGATTCATAGGAAATTATATGAATTGAGAAAAGATCGATTTTAGTGAGAGAGAATGAAGTACAGAGAGGAAAACTCAAAATCTACATGCTCCATATGCACCATCAGCCATCCTTAACTCCCCCTGCCCCCTTTTCCCAAACCTGATTTTTCCACTTGTGTGTGTAGCTGCCTCCCAGGGTATTTCAGCCACCTCGGCGCTCTGTGAAATGTGGATCAAAGACACTTCACAGATGTTTGTTGACGAGCCATGATTATATGACAGCAAGCCAAACCCGTCGCAGTGTTTAACATACTTAAATAAACCCTGCTGGCTTCATGGAGGATGAAGAGTCCCCTGAGAGAGGCGGCCATGTTGGAGATGCAACCATTTCTGCAAAAGCGAGGCTCCTCTGACTCTTATGTACCTGCTTGTGCATTGTTTTGTTGCGATGAGGGATCTACTACATTAGCAACACTGGAACAATCCTCTTTCTCCTTGGAGAGGGGACATTCAAGCCCACCGGCAGCCTCTAATAGACTCTCTCTCGAGAACTCTGCAGAGGACAGAGAGACAAATGGTAAACAAGATGTAATGGAAGTTAAAACTGATTTGAAGATATAAGACATCTCATCAATAATAATAACACCACCTGATATGTGAACTGATCTTAGTGGTCATTGATTTGTTTAGCACATGTTACTCTTAGCTCCTTTCATCTGGACTGATAACTTAATTTGCAGCTCCTCAATAAGGTAAACAATGCAAAAAGATCACGGTCATGTTGTAATGTTGGTGTACAGCTTTTCAAGCTTTCACACCACACCATGTGTTACAGTGAATTTAAAAAAAATGGCAATGTGCCATTACAGCTTCAGAAAAACAGTCTTGTCCACTGCTGATGCATTAGTCCTGGCCAATTACTGAAGTGTACACAGTGTGTGCTGTGTGGAGTGACCATCCACCTTCCTTTTCAGTGAATTATTATGCCTGACCTGAAAAGCTGACCTCTGTTTGTGTCATTAAAGGTGAAGTAGCTGGCAGAGAAAGGAGACAGCATCTGTTCTGGTGGGACTTT
>JAVDPK010002993.1:25735-48570 GCA_034780415.1 Cichlasoma orientale
GGGACTTTTATAATTAAAGCAGTTTCAACTTTAGGAATAAATACTAAAATAATCTGTATAGCACCTCCTCTGAGATTACTACTTACAGTGCATTTCATTTAGCCAATCAACACAAGAAACAAAATAACACCCAAAAAATTACTATGGCTATTGTACATCAAACTGCTTCTGGGTAATGTACTGGATTTTCTGAAGTGGACCCCTGTATTTGGGGAGGTTTCACTGTTTCAGGGACGGATGAAGAAGCTCGTGCCCGATGGAGCCTTTGGGAACCTGCTGACCGATCTGCTGTTTGGTGCTCTTTGTTTCGGCTCTAAAAAGGGCCTCAAGGACAGCCCGGCTGCTTTTCTGATAATGCAGAGACTCTGTTTCCTTATCTGGAGAGAAGACTAGAACCTGAGAACAGGGAGGGTTATACCTGCTGTAACATATTTTCATTTCTCTTATTCTTTACATCAAAAACATTTTTATAATTTTTTCTGACCTTGTGTCATCATTACAATAAAAGTTCAAATTAACTGTAAGATAACTGTTATTTGTACTAGCTATTTTTTTATGCTAAGCTAAACAAGCAGCTCCCTAAATTATTATTCACCACACTGACACGAATGTGGTTTCTTCACTTCCAGCTCCTGACACTGACACAAAGAGGTGCATTTCCTTTAATTTCTGATTTTTCCTTCAAGTATTTCCTCCTATTTCCCCACTTTTACCCGATGCCTTTCTTTCACTTTTACCCTCCCCCTTTGTCTTAATCCCATCATGGATTTACATACGTCCCTTCTAGACATGTTAATGTTTCTTACCTCATTTTCTGCTTTACTTTTATCCCTCTTCCCCCTTATCCTATACCCTCAGCTCATGTTAATATGCTATATTTGTTATTCCTGGTACTTTCTGCTCTCTTTCATTGACCTCCTTATCTTCCTCACATTCTTCCTTCACTTTAGCACCTTCATATTCCTTTGTGACCATTCTTTCATTGGTTTTCTATATCCTTTCCCCCCTTTGGCTTTGTTCACAATTTAAATTGTGTTTTTTAAGCACTGGTTTGTACCTGTTGTTGGCCCAGATGAGTTCTGTTAGGCTTTGTTCATAAATTAAATTGTGTTTTTTAAGCAGTATCTATTCCCTGTTATGCTACACTGACTGAGGCACAAAAATAAAAAGTAGCCAAGCACATTTACTCGAGTATTAGATTCATGTCCAAAGGAGGTGGAGGAGGTTGAGTGAGCTGTCTACCAATCAGAAGGTTGGTAGTTTGATTCCCAGCTCCTCCTGTGTCGAAATGTCAAGATACTGGATTCCAAATTGCCTCTGATGCATCTATCTGAGCAAGTGTGTGTGTGTGTGTCTGATTGTGGGTGTGTGTGTGAGTGTGTGTGTATATTAGCCTGATTAAAGGCATCGAATAAAGCACACCGTAACACTAAGTGTGAATGTGGCTTGGAGTAGAAAGTGTTTTGATTGTTCAGTTAGAATGGAAAAGTGCACTCCATCACAGGGTGGGAACTGTGCAAAATAAATCTGCAACATTCGGAATAAAAAACACAATCATCTTAAATATTATAATGCCGGGTTTGACCCCCAGAATTAGGAAACACTGGGTTAAAAAATGCTGATGGAACTGAGACTGACTAACAATTCTCATAGGGTACATAATTATAGATGCTTTACCCTCCCTATAGCTGCCACTCCATCAGCAAGCTACTCTGCAAAACACCTTTTCATTCTGTCACTTTGTCAATGTCATGTCTGTTGTTACTGGTGTCTTCTTTGTTCTGTAACTGATGGATCTCTCCGCTGCTCTGAGCTTCAGGATTTCAGGATTTTGTGCAGGGAACGGCAGACCATACTGTCCAATGTAATGATGGAAATAACAATTGCTTTTCCCTTGAGATGACTAAACAGTATAGGTAGTAGTAGACTACCTATCATCAATATAACCATGGAAATAGTATGAGTCTCACTGGATCAAGTTTTGAGTGTTAGTCCTGTTTGTGCCTAAATTAGTACTGTAGTAGATTTTTAAGGGTGCTTCTGTTGCTGAATAAGCAGCTGTAAGCACACCAATTAAATTCTGCTTGACACCCTCCAAACATACCCTCCATTTGGCAACGCAGTTTCTCAAAGGCCTCAGCAGTGGCCTCATCATCGTGTGGGAGCTCTTCTCCCATGGGCACAGAGTCGGGGCTGGGCCGGTCTGACAGGCAGCTCTCTGAGGAGCATTCGTCCCCAGCTCCCTGCTGCTGCCTGTACAGGTGGTGCTCTACCAGGAACTGTAGCTCTGGGAGGAAACAGAAGCGGTAAAAGAAAAGCAGGGAAGAGAAGATGAAAATGACAAAAGGTTAGATAAGTGGCAAGAGGTATCTTGCAATGGGAGAGGAAGTGGGTTTGTAGGAATATTGAAGTTAAAGGGTAAATTTAAATGCACAAAACCACTAGGGAGATAAGAGTAAGAAAAGAAAGTGGTGTGAGATGAAGGCAGCCAATGGGAGAAAAGAAGGGCCATGAATAACACAAGTAACAGAAATGAAAGGAAGGAGAGTCTGTGTAGGTGGGAAACATACTGTAGGTTAAGAATTTAATAAACTGGCAACATTTAATTAACCCCCTGCACTGTTTGGAGTGACGGGGCAGGTAAAGACACATCAGAGTTGGGATATAAATTCTTTAATCACCGTCTCCGGCCTCCTTGATCCATGGTTTATTAGTTTTAATCCCCTTGTAGTGGGAAACTAAAGCACACTGATTATCATGTTTTTTCTCTAATAAGTGACTCATCATATTTGGAGCAGTTTAGCTCTAAAACTAATTGAAAAGTAAACATCCTAGAGCTTCTGATTTCTTTTACCGCATCATTATTGTTCTCTTGATTCACTTTTTTTTAATTAGAAATTCCTCTGTGGTATTGCATGCATTTTGTATAAAACCATTTTCATGTTGTGTTTGTATGGAGGTTGAATTGTCCTCTTAAAACAGGATTTGCATTGCATTGCTGCATTGCAAAAAAAAAAAAAAGGTCTGTTTTATGGGGGCCGGCTTGAAATATGACACGCAGGACCATCAATAAATTAGCTACTTCATTTAAAAAAAATCTACATCTGACAACTTAGGCTTTTGAGGCAGGCCATCGGACATGCTAATGTTTTTATCTTGTTAAACTGTAGATTTAAGTTCTTTAAAACAATACTTGCATGACAGTTTCTTAAAAAAAATCTTTAAAAAAAACCTTAATTTGGAGTGATCATTCCTCCTTGACACTTTCTAGGGAATCAAAATTGTCATTCTGTGCAAAAGAATTCACTTTTATTTTAACTTAATATGAGGTTAGAATATCTTTATCCTGACTGTAAAAAAAAAATTATACTGACTAAAAATGCAACAACATTTGCAAGGGATTTGAGCTAGTTTTTACTCTTAAGGTCAGTATCAAAGGAGTATCAAAGGATGCAGCAGAACTTAAATATAGTATTGCTTATGGTATTGGTTATCATTTTGACTGGACCAGTTTACTCGCCTTTTTTGTCCCTTCAGCCATTAACCAAGTCTTCATTGTCTTACAGCAAAGTGGTCACAACATATTTGTCCTCCAAAGCAAACTGTGGCTTTTACTTTCTTGAGCACCAAAAGTTTGATCTAATACATAAAATGTCAGCATCACATTTAATGTAGTATTGATGGGAATACTTATAAAAGAGTTCACCTTTCATTGTAGGTGTTCCTTTTTGCCCTTTTCGCCGTTGTCGAGGGGAGTTCAACAAGGCTGCCTGTAAAATATCAGCATTGCAAGTCAGCTGGGCAGAGAGTTCTTAGATGGAAGATATCATTCTAAGATAGATTGAGCTCATTTAAAATAGAAAACCAGAATTCACATAATTTTATTTCCATAATCTCATTACAATGAAACAGACTTTAATAGAGAAATAACTAGATTACCTTGTACAACTGATTTGGGAGACGGTCTTCATCAATTTCTATGACAAAACAAACAATCAATTTAGTACTGGATACAATTATGAAAAGGTAGATATATAATATATATGATACACGAACATAAAATGGTAAGACTACACAGTTTGGTTTTATTAGCAGATTCGACCTCTTCAGTATGACAGTGCCCAGGTAGCTGGAGCGCGTCTGTGTGTGGGCAGTGCAGAGCAGAGTGGATATAAGGTGACCTCCAGCCAGATGGTTATTTGTCACACTGCAACCACAATCACTGCAAAATGGTTTGATCCATTTTTATCCAGAATTGTTGGTGGCAATATTTTATTTTTCACCAGTATGTCTGAAAGATTTTTGCTAATCCACGAGCATCTTCCAAATAGACTCCTGTATACACTCAACAGCTGTTCTCAGATAAACATCTAAGCACTGTACATGCAAAACTTTTGAAGGGAAAACAATATATACCTATACTGAGATGCACTCTTGGGCAGAGGTTATTTATATTACTAAAAGCAGGTAAAGGCATGTATTAAAATGTTATATGTGCATACAAATTTGAGGATCTCGTCTTGATGCTACTTCATACCAAATTAAGATTTAAAAATCCATCCATCCATCCATCCATCCATCCATCCATCCATCCATCCATCCATCCATCAATCCATCCATCCATCCATCCATCCATCCATCCATCCATCCATCCATCCATCCATCCATCCATCCATCCATCTTGTTCTGCTTATCCAGGGCTGAGTTGAGGGTGCAGCAGCCTAAGCAGAGAAACTCAGACATCCCTCTCTCTATCCACCTCCCCCAGCATATCTGGGGCAACACCAAGGTGTTCCCAGGCCAGCCAAGAGATATAATCCCTACAGCGTGTCCTGGGTCTACCCTGGGGCTTCCGCCCAGTAGGACATGGCTGGAACGCATCACCCAGGAGGCACTCAGGAGGTATCCTAGTCAGATGCCGAACCACCTCAACTGCCTTCTTTCGATGTGGAGGAGTAGTGGCTCTACTCTGAGCCCCTCTCAAATGACTGCACTCTACACCCTATCTCTAAGGGAGAGACCAGCCACTCTTTGGAGAAAGCTGATTTCTAGTTTTTTCGGTCACTACCCAAAGCTTGTGGCCATAGGTCAGGGTAGGAATCTAGATTGACTGGTAAATTGACGGCTTTGCTTTTATGCTCAGCTCTCGCTTCATCATGATGGAGTGGTGCAATGTCCGCATCATTGGAGTTGTGGCTTTTACAGCAAGGTAAACAATATAAAAAGAATAAGCAACAGCTGCTTAAGCCTGCGTAAGCGTTTACACGAGTGTTTCCAGTGGAAACGCTGTCGTTTTGCCGTTTTCCTTTTGAAAAGTAACGTGTTCATACGGAAACATTTCAGAAACGATCTCCATTTACGCAAAAATGCTGCTGTTCCTATTGAAAGGTGACACAATTTGGTGGTGTGGATATAGGAGCTGCAACCACAGTGTGCATGTGCGGTTGCCCCATTATCAAAAAGCAGCATTTTCGTCCGTTTACACGGAAACGGAGACCTGAGCGTTTCGAAAACACTCAACTCTGAAGCCCGTCTTCAAAAAGTATCGTTTTCACTCTGTTCTCGTGTAAACTTAGCCATTTTCATCTGAAAACGCTCTCATGTAAACGGGGCCTAAAACATTGAAATATTGTTTATTGGTTAATGTGCTACTATTAACAACCCAATAAAATTTTATAATACTTGTATACTTGTTCTGAAATTACATTTTAAGAGCAAAATTTTTCCTTCTGATGGAGTACTTATGGAGTTTTATAGTGGTATTTTTTTCACGAGTATTTATTTGAATAGAATTTTTGCTTATAAGTAGACGGAAGGTCCAACACAATATGAACTATGAATTATGAAGCTCACTAGATGAAGAAAAATTCAATAAAAATAATATCAATATGTAAAGCATGGCTCTGTGGTTGAAACATGGAAGAACCAAAATAGAAAGAAAATACAGCTGACTGGAGTACACTCAAACCATTAACAGCGATCAGTAGTAAGCCTTTTGAACTGGAATCCAAATCTGCATTTTACAGCTTTAAACTTTTTTTTTTCTAGGACACCACCTTGTTGCTTGGCAACCTATGCATCCCCAGGCACTGGGAAGGCACTGTGTGTGCGAGCATGTGCACCAAAATATTCCCACTAAAAAGTATGTGCTAGACTGCTCAAAATGCCAGTGATGTGCTTGTTTTTTCTTTCATCACTCTCTCTCTTTCTCTCGGCACAACACACAAGCATGGGGGTGTAGGAAACCCGACATAAAAGCCAATAAATTTCATTTTGAGAACGATTTATCCTTACGCTGCATGTGTTTACAGTGACGCGTGAAACTGAATCTTATTAACACAGCATCTCGGGAGTTTAAGAAGGTTCATATAACATTATGGATTTTGTTCATATTACGTTGCGGGCTCTTCTTCAAGTCACAGCATGATGCTTACTAAAACAGTCTCAAAGGCGAATTTCATCCAACCATTGCAAAACAGCAACATTCTAAAAATCTTGTGCACCAACAAAAAGTTATGACTGTGTTTGCTAACAGAGGCCTCAAATATCATTAGCGTAAATATGCCCTGTGACCCTGGATTGGATAGGAGGAAGAAAATGGATGGATGGATGAATGGATGGTCTTGTAGAATTTTTCACGTCTTAAAAGCTTTTTTATTGCTAATATATAATAAAGTTACAGATTGTAATGTCAATTTTAAAAATTAGACTTTCCCCAGTTGTCTTGGTTGTCTCTATAAGAGACCCATATATGGACAGATTTCTGTGCGAAGAACTTGGGTAAAATTTGCAGCGTAAAACATTAACTATCATTTTTTTCTCTGTGATTATTGTAGGGTCTTTACCTTACAATATAAAGTGCCTTGAGGCGACTGTTTGTTGTGATTTGGCGCTTTATAAATAAAATTGAATTGAACTGAATTGAATTGAATTAGCTAGAAGAAGCCAGTAAACTATACCCACTCTACCACCTGTGGCTCATTGGTCATCTACCAATCGGAAGGTTGGCAGGATACTGAACCCCAAGTTGTCCCTGATGCACGGGGCGAGGGGAGAGAAACCAGCCCATGTACCTTTTATATAGGATGGACAAAACCGCTGTGCCACCACACATTTGTTAGTGAAGTCGTGCTAGCTTGATCTGATATGGAAGTACTTTATGCCTGAAGTACCTTATAATGTTAAAAAATTATTGTGATGTTAAAGCACAAAAACAACTTGAGTTAGGTGTTAAAACAAAACAAAACAAAAAACATTATTACAGTTTAAATAAGAACTTTTTAAAACTGAATCCTTTGGACGGAAATTATGCCACTTCACATACATGTGTCAGGATAATTGTTTCTCTGGTATAATCATTATTTTTGTTTTGTATAAAATAACCTTTGATAAAAATAAAAAGTGACAGTAATCTGAGTTTTTAAATTGAAACTCTGAAATAAATTTAAAAAATGAAGTTGTCTGGACCCTGAAAACATGAACTTATGATGTGTTCTAAAATGTACAGTACCAGTCAGTTTGGACATTCTTGTCCAAACTGACTGGTACTGTACATTTCATAGACACTGATCAGATATTCTTATGAACCAAAGATACAATCAGGCTGAAGCCTAAACTGTATTTGTGCTTATTTAGATTTTTTTTTATGTTTATTTAGTTTTGTATGTTTTAAAATCTTTGATTTGACCAAACAGCATTATTATTGAGGTTAGTCACAGCAGACAAAGCTGAAAAATAACTTGTGTAAAGACAGAAAATATGGCGCTCACATGGCTGATATGCAGATTGTTTTGTCTGTGTGCTGGGCCCATCTGTGCTGCAGAATGAGAGAAAAGGCCAATAAAAAAAAAGTCTTTTCAGCAGTGATGAGTCTATCACTGCAGCTCCCAGCTGACTGTCTGACACAAAGCCAGATGAGAACAGAGAGGGTCTTCTGACTCTACTTTACTCTGCCAAGCCGCTCTAATTTAGCTATCTGCTGCTGGTGCTTGTATGTAGCTGCCCTGGTATATCTGATAAAGAAAAATCAGCCTGGTATTAAATGAAAAAGAAACAGACTTTGCACACTTAGCATTTGAAAGGGTTGTTTTGCCTGTGTTTATGTTGCAGGGTTTTTTTTTTTACTGTTGCTAAGTGCAGCGAAGGTGGGGGAGGAAGTCTTCTATTTGCACACAACTAATAATTGCCTCCTTTTAATTTTAAAGAAAAAATTGTTCTTCCTCCCACGCTCCACTTAATGCATAATGCAGATATTAACCCATCTAAACTGGAACAAAGAAGACAACCACACAATGTTAAAATGAAACCAGGCATAAGGGAGGGGAATCAGAGTGTAAAGCAAGATACTGATTAGTCACCATTAAAAAAAAGTCTGAGGCTTTGAACGCTATAGCCCTAGAACTGCAAAAGTGTTTCACCTCTTGCACATAATTGAAAACACATTTTGATATTTTATCATTAATAGTATGTGCATTTTAATCACCGCACACACCCACACACAATTCCTTTTTTTTTCCTTTGCTTTGTTTTTGTTTTCTTGTGTTTTTTTTTTTTTTAATATGCTTATTTGTATTCTTGTCAGCAGTCGCTTGGCTCAGCTTGGTCAAAGGCTTTTCAGTCAGGGGGATCCTGTGATCTGCCTAAAGTTGTGTTTATTCCTTCATTTTTCTGCACCGAGAAAGCGCACAACACAAAGTGTCCTGATGGTTTTCAGATTTAAAATGAACACAGTGATCATGCTGTTTTTGATGCTCATGGCACTAAAAACAGTACGTAGCATAAATGCTTTTGTCTACTTTTAGGAAATGCGGTGATTAAAAAGTGGTGTGGCCTGTGAAAAGTTCACTATTCTGTACTATTTGAGTTTTTATTTTTATTTAAATTCTCATTTCAATGCAACTGGCATATTTACTGCTGATCTGTGTGCCTGTAATATTCATGAAGACTATAGTATATATGGTTCTGGATCTTTTTCATGGCATGCTTGTAAATTCATACTAGCTTTATATGTGCCAAAGTGTGTCAGGTGCCAGCATCCACTCCTCCAAAGAACAGCTGCTGCTGGTGCTTGTGGAGATTTAGTGCCTCAAAGGGCAATTAATAATGTGCTCATTTTATGTGTTTAAAATATTTGCTGCATCAGAAGTTACATATAAAAGGGTTCTATACGTGACAATATTATTTTAACAGCTGCATTTGGGGAAACTAGAACAATACAACAAGCAAAGTGAAACCTTTAGTCATTCATTAAAGAGCAGTAATCTTAGAGATGACCTGCTATAGTCAATAGATATTTATGGAGATGTGGTGTCATATTCTATGCATACTATACTATTCCTTAAGAAATAATGTTTAGTTCTTGAACCACTGGGTTTATATAAAAAATGAAAATATCTCATAGTGTTTTAGTATACTAATCAGCATGTAATTTCAGATGAAGCCATTATCCCAAATTTGATTTGCAGCAATGAATCAAATATTTCTTTTTTAATTTCACTCAGGTCTCCTTGTCTCCCTCCAAGAATAAGTAAAGATGCCAGTTCTTCCAAAAACCAGGCTCTTCTTCAGAGAAAACTGAAATCAAATCTGCCACCCGCTTGTAATAAATTCTGTTTCCTCATTATTTAGCCTGCAGCCTGAGTCCCAGTTGTCTATAGCTGCTCCTCTGATGTGCTTTTGGGGTTCACAGTGCACAGGACAGAGCAATCTGCAGTGCATTAAATAATGCAGGGATCCGTCTGATGTGGGGCACACCAATTCTGCACACTACACCTCCACTCTCTTATCGTCATATGTACTCCCCATCCCCCTTTTCTCTGGCACATCCTTGTTCTCTCTCGCACTCATACAACTGTCTGAGTGTCTGATGAGGTTTCTGTTTCTGATTTGATGTCTGTCTGTGCCCCTGTTTGTGAGGATCACAGATGGCATAAAAGACAGAAGTAGCTGCTAGGGCTGGAAAGTAAGGCAAGTGAATAAATGCCTTAAACCAGATTTTTTTTTATTGGCCAGCAGGGGGTGGCCAATAAAATTGATTTGGAGTATAAAAAAGTCTACAGGAAAGCAGCCACCAGCTCCCTCACTCTCTGACCCCAGGAAACACTTTCCTGGTGATTTTAGGGGCTCAATCACTAGTTTCAGGTCCCCATCAGTGAAACATAAAGTCATGTTTGTAAATCATGGATATTAATAGAGTGCAAAAGGAAGAATATCCAGGGTATGCTCATGCTGTTAGCTAATGAGCTTGCTGTGTCTTTTGTTTCACTGCTCGCTCTTCACATCCTGTTTTAAAACACCAAGATGGCAACAGCTAAAACTGTTCGGGTCGAGATGTCACAACAGAACTGCACTAACCAATGGCCGATGCTACTGCAGCTACATCCATCTGTCTTATTGCCCGTGGTCAGCACTGGTTTCAAAATTTGTTTCAGTATCCAAAAACAAAACTATTTTTGACTATTCATTCATTATTACTCTTGAAATAAGTACGAGACAAATTTTATATATTGTGCAATTCCCCGGGGAAAGTGATCAATCTTTCTGCTTCTCTACTCAGAACTCTTTATAAAACAGTGGTTGTCAAAATGGTGTGAAGGAAACCCTAGTGGTCTACAAACCACAGCCAACGAGTCATGAGATTAATTAGCTGTAAATCATAAAATTATGCTGTATCAATTAAAACTTACAAATGAGGACCATTATGTCAATAAAACACACAGTGTGCCTCTTAAGCTAAAAGTGCCTCACGAGACAACTCTTGGTAAAAAACTTGGAGGACTATTTGAGTCAGTTTTCATCATCAAATGACACTAGGCCAAAACAAGGTAAATCCATAAGATGGGTTATTGTAATGGTTGTGTGGCCCCTGAAAGAACCCTTGGTCTATAGTATGTATGATCAGTTTAGAAATTCTATTTTACTTTAGTAACAAACAGTTTAAAAGTCATTTAAAATCAGAAGCCTGCAGTCTGTATCATTTTCTTCTTTCAGATGCTGCCTTCAGGGATCGCCACAGCTGCTCATCTGCTTCCATCTCACCTATCCCTGGTATCTTCCTCTGTCACACCAACCCTCTGCATGCCCTCCTGCATGCCCTCCTTCACTGCATCCAGAAATCTTCTCTGTGGGCTTCCTCCTTTCCTCCTGCCTGGCAGCTCAATTTTCAAAATCGTTTTCCAGTATACTCACTATCCCTCCTCCACACATGCCTCTCTAACTTTATCGCCAAACCACTCAACCTGAGCTGTCCCTCTCATATGTTGATTTCTAATTCTGTTCCTCCTGATCACTCCCAATGAAAATCTTAGCATCTTCAACTCTGCAACCTTGTGCTCAGCCTCCTGTTTTTCATCAGTGCCACAGTCTCCAAACCGTACATCATAGCAGGTCTCACTTCCATCTTGTAAGCCTTCCCTTCGACTCTTGTAACTCCTTTTGTTACAAATCACCCCTGACACTTGTCTCCACCTGCTCCACCCTGCCTGCACTCTCTTCTTCACCTCTCTTGTTCACTGTTTGTTGCTTTGGATGGTTGACCCCAGCTGTATAAACTCGTCCACCTACACTACTATTCTATCTTGCTTCTACTGACTTTCATTCCTCCTTTTTTCAAGTGCCTGCAATCAGTATAGTGAATAAAAACATAAACAAAACTTTTATGTTTTCATATTTTGGCCCATTATCTTCCTGGTTATTCATTCGACCGTTCCTTCATTTCTAAAATGACTTTGCCTGCAGTCCACAGCGCACCCTATTGAGCTGCTTATTTCTCTCTTCTTGTCTCTGATCTATGAAGCAAAGGAGATTGTTGCGGGTTCTCTCTCCACTTTCATTCAGAGATCAAGGTTGACTCTGAGACACTCCACATACTCAGTGTCCAATTACTGACTCAAATAAATGCACAGACATGTGCACTCATAATCACACATTCAGAGCTCCATGCTGAAGCCAGGCATATCACAGGAAACACTTATTTTTAATCTTTTCAGATTAGAATGATTATTATTTGCAATATTTTTAAAAAAGCAAATAAATCTCATGATATGATTTGAAGAAATTAATAGTTGTATTTGCTGTGTGTATCCTCAGTGATGCATAACGCTTTTTTATTTTTTCTTACTCAGCAGAGAGCACAACCCTCTGTTGCCTCACCTGGAAACTGCTCTTTCTGCCCCATTCCCTGCTGATCATCTCTTAATTCTGCAGCAGGTCACATTACACACTCGCAGAACAAAGTAAAGCAGAGGCAGCGGGGGAGCATGACTCATATAACAGGATAACTCTCAAGAGGTCCACTGTTGTGTTTGATCATTAAGATCCCATGAGAAGACACGCACAGCACTGTTTTATGTTGCTTTACTGCAGCAGAATGATTCATTTGGTGCATGATAGAGTTTAACACAACAATCAGAAGAAGATAACAGTGTGAAACGTGCTGTAATTGAGGGCATTTGACTGAGAGTGGGCCTGAATCAATCAACTTCTTGCACAGTCGTTCTTGACACCAAAAACTGGGCATCACATGATAAGAGACTCATTTTCTTTTAAGATTTGGCTTAAGGTTAGAATGACAGGTTTGGCTGTAGGCTGGGTGAGGTTAGGCATGTTATGGTTCAGCTTTAAAATCTGTGCCCTATTTGTGCAGTTTTGTTAATCACGTATTTTGATTAAGGTGACACTCTATTACAATAGAGTCAAAAAACAGAGACAGGTCAAAGTACCGAAACCACTTTTCTCAAGGTGAAAGCCAAAAATGATTTGACTCAAAATGTCAGAAATGGTATCTGACTGACCTTGAAGCCTTTGTGTGCACAGTCGATCAAAGATGAATGAGTCTGTTTACAAATGACAGTGTGAGTCAGCAGTGCCTTTTTCATTCTAAGAATGGATTCAGCCTTGAGTGAATAATGCAGATCTCTCATAATTTTGAATGCGGTCACTCAATAAGGTGCGAACAAAGAGGACTCCAGCAAGTAAGCTGGGCCTTTTGGCAAAATGGTTAATCCTGTCATTCAAATTTGTGCTTCAGGGCGCACACCTGATAAGAGTCCTCTGTAAAGTGAATGGCTGCTGCTTACCGATCATTTAGCACAATAAGAGATGAAATAGTTCCCAACATAATATCATTACTCATCTACTTGCTGATCAAACTAGACTTCCTGGAATTATATTTTATATCTCATGTGTACTTGAAGAAACCCAACTTCACTATCACAATGTGCTTTCTTAAAGGGGACATATCATGCAAAATCCACTTTTTTAGCCCTTAAATACATTTTTTTGTGTACTTTGAGTGTCTAGGAGTGCAGAAATTTTTCATTTATTTTCTCCCAGTGCTTTATATTCTTTTTGGGTCATATTTTTCAGTCTGTTCAGTTTTCTCTATTCCGTTTTCTTGTCTATTACATCACAGTATTTGCTGTGGAACTTCACGGACTTCCGGCTAACCAATTTCGTGAATCCGCCATTTTTGAAGGCGTGGTTCTGCAGGTTTGTCTTCATTCTCCTGCTCTGGGTCAGACTCTGGCTCGAACACGTAAGGCTGGATGGACAAGTCTTCCGTTGCTGACATCTTTAATAACCTTGGGAATAAAAAGTTTCTCTGCCAGTAGCTAATCGTATCGCTGCTATCAAACTTCAAAAATGGCTGAACGGGGTGGAGAGGAATGCTCTGCCACCTGGAGGGGGGCGGGGTGTGAAATGTCTCATTCAAATTTAAAGAGACCGCACCAAAACGAGTTGCTCTAAGACGCGCCTCAGAACAGGGGTAAACGAGGGGTCTGTGGAGCTACAATAACGAGCATTGCAGTTCTACTTTATATAGACCACAAATGAATGATTTACATATAAAAAGGAAGGATTTAAAAGCATGATATGTGCCCTTTAACAGTTTGGAACCTCAAATCTCAACCCTGCTTTAATAAGTAAATCAATTATGAAGTTTAAGGTCAGCCTGCAAATAATTAATATACAGTAAGTGTGTGTTTGGATTTCCTCACCTGGTGATGATTGATCACTGGATGCCACTAAAGTGGCAGGCGTGGGTCTGCGTCTTCTGATCTGAAAAAGGTAGAAAATTGACATTATAAAGAGAGACTTTAATCTTTTCTCCACCGACAGTAAATCAATCAGTACATTTAAGGTAATGATCTCACAATCTTTTGTTTGAATGGATGTTATTACAAATTTTTAAAATGTTAAAAAAAAAAAAAACACTGAGTGGTACAGAATAACTCAAGCATTTACATTTTACTGTATCATAGCCATGGCTATCAGTTTTTATGCTGTTTTTCGACCAATCAAAATGCTAATAAGCAGTACTATAATTTTTCATGTTTTCAACCAACCAATGAGGCAGAGTCTAAACGTGTTTTTCCAATGACTCTGATCAGTGCAGTATCCCTTCTCTCTGCATGATGCTGTCAGACCAGACTGGGGCTGTGTGATCCATATTTCAAGTTTGGTAGTTATACACTTTGAAGACACCTGAGCTGAACAACCGCAATCCTGCAGTGCTGAGCGATGAGATCAGCAGGGCAGCCTGCCACCTCCTACTAGCTTTTGGCTCATAACTTGTGGACTGTGGAAGCTATGGACCATTCTGGGACAAAATTCAAAAGTGCATGCGTATCTCACTGAGCTGCTCAGCGTGTTAAATCTGGAATATAGGAAGCAGTGCTTAAGCATTGTTGTTTTCAGTGTTATTATCCAAAGTGTCCATTATTATAACACTGTTAAGAACATATTAGGGCAAAAAAAAGTTTCAGAAATATCAAAATGTTCCTACTTTTGGCTGTTGTGTGTGAGGTAAAACGGCTGGTTTTACTGTCATCTAATTCTCATGGAAACCGAATAGGCATTATGGAGATTAAAATTGAAGATATGACGATAAAATTGTAATCCCATTAACTTTATGAAATACACTCACTTTACACTTTATTAGGCACGCTTTGCAAATAAAAGGTAAAAGCTCAGAGCTGCATTAATTCTGCTGGAAACATTTCTGAGAGACATGATGGAATCACACAGTTGCTGCAGATTCATCAGTTGCACATCCATGTGAATTTCCTTTTACACCACATCCCAAAGGTGCGCTGTTTGAGTGAGATCTGAAGACTGTGGAGGCCATTTGAATACAGTTCAGTTTGTACTAATGGACTCAAAATATGCCAAGAAAATATCCCCCACACCCTCACACCACCACCAGCAGCCTGAACATTTGATTCAAGCTAAGCTTTCATGTTTTTTACACCAAATTCTGACAATACCTTTTGAATGTGGCAGCAGTAATCGAAACTCATCAGACCAGGCGACGTTTTTCCAATATTTTACTGTCCAATTTTGGGGAGCCTGTGTGAATTGCAGCTTCAGTTTTCTGTTCTTAGCTGACAGGAGTGGCTTTCCTATCAGCTTGAAGCAGTCTGCCCATTCTCCTCTGACCTCTGGCATCGACAAGGAATTTTCTCCCAGAGAACTGCTGCTCACTGGATATTTTGTCTCTTTCTGACCATTCTCTGTAAACCCTAGAGATGATTGTGTGGGAAAATCCCAGTAGATCAGCAGTTTCTAAAGTACTCAGAACAGCCTATTTGGCATCAAGAACCACAATGCATGCAAAGTCACTTAATTCACCTTTCTTCTCCATTCTGATGCTCAGTTTGAATTTCAGCAGTTCATCTTGACCACGTGTAAATGCCTAAATGTACTGAGTTGCTGCCATGTGATTGGCTGATTAGATATCTGCATTATTGTGCAGTTGAACAGGTTGTCCACATATGCAACAGAAAAAATAACCTCTGGCTGAAGACAATATAATATCCATATATATTTATTTTTGTAAAATTACACAACATGTCTTATACTGAGTATGACTCTTGACTTTTTTAATGGGAACAAATGGTTCTTCTCAAAGATTTCTACAATTCAGCACTCACAAAACAGACTCATTTTTTACTTGTTACCATGCTGGACTGGTGCCTTTAATCCGCCCTCATTTCCAAAGAAGTGCCACTGTCTAAACTGCATTTCTCTTCCAAGTGCTCATGGATCATTTTAGGCCCGACATGAACGGCGAGACCTGCAGTTGTCAAATGAAATGAGCAGTGTACCTTTCTCAGCATTTTAATTTCCCTTTGGCTTCATTTCAGTTTTATTTCTTCATAACCATAAAAGGCTATGACATAGCAATTTAAACAGAGGATATATTTAAACAGACAGTCAATTATTCACAAACACAGGTGCACACAAAAGCACAGACATAGCAGGCAGGGCTGCTGACTAATGCTGGATGTCTCATCTACTCCAGTCCTCCATGCATCTTTCCTAAATGCTGCTTCTGCACTTAGAAATCAGAGCAGCCTGCCTCAGGCTTCACAGTATAGCATCACACAGTGATTTGTTGCACGGTTTAAGTTGGTTAGCAGCTAATCATTTAAGAAGATCTCAATTTTAGCTAAAATTGGGAGCTTGAACTATACTTTAAGATGTGACTATTCAGAGGAAAACAAAGGAAAACAAAGGAAAACAAATGCAAATGATTAAAAAAAAACACGAGATGAGAATCAGTGAGTGAATCATTAACACAGGTTTGACTTCAAGGCTTTGCTGTGACTGAACAAAAGTGCACAAGAAAATATAATTAAAAACACAATTAAAAAAAAAAAAGCACAAAGCATTGCTTTAGACCTATTTCATCTGGAGATTTGCTCTATCTGGTCTCTGCAGACATCCTTGTTGGAAAAGCAATATTTCCTCTGAACCTCCACACATGGACTGATAAAGCTATTGGAGCGCTGAACGGGTATAGACCTAAATTGATTAGCTTCACTCTATAATGACATGGAATACAGATGTAACTACAGAAATAATGTGCAGTAATGAAAAATGAGCACAGTCAGTACTATCACTGCAGCAAAGTCTAATTGGGTATTCAGATGTGAAGAGGCTTCACTGCCTTTGAAATCACTACCATGGAGCACAAGAAGACTGTGAATGAGAGGAGACATTGAGTGTCTTTTCTTTCCATTAACATACGCGCAGAGATATTTTACTGCTGTGAACACTTCACTTTGGAGAAAATTGCTGACCTCATATCCTGAGACACATGCCAGCTATTCGGTGATAGCTCGCTGTGACACCGCAGCCTTCTCTTTAAGCTTGTGATTTTTCATCTTTGTATAAATGCTCAAGGTAGTGTGCTATCACAGTAATCACTGTGTCAAGCTTGATAAAAACACAAGCTGGTTTTGCTTAGCAAGAGATTGTGTCCTTTGTCAATTGGATACCACTTTAGTTCTGCATAAACACAAATAAATCCAAGCAGCCCCAGTTGCTAACTTGTGAGATTCCACTCCGTCCATCTGCTGTCTTAGACACTTATCCCAGCTCATGTCAGATGCGAAGCCGAGTATAATCCGGACAGGTCGCCAGGCACAGCGCTGCAGAGAGAAGGGCAACCACTCTCATCCACACCTATGTTGGACACGCAAGCACAAGGAGAATGTACAAACCCTACACAGAACAGCTCCAGCTGAGCAGCAGGTTCAAACCCAGAGCAGTATGTGGCACTGGCTGAAAACAGAGCACTACTTTCACATGTAAAATCAATTGCCAAATAGCTAAGACAACCAAATGAAGCACTAAACAGTCATCACTGCCCTCTTATCTGACCGCAGCTTGATGTTTAACTCGTTTTTTTTTTCTGGTGAAATCTTATTGAGAAAGCAAAATGCGCACCACTGCGGCCTTACGCAGATGGAATGGAAGTTTTCGAGTTTCACTACCGCTCGGTGGTTAGCTGATGAGTGTTTGCAGACTAGTCGGCATCTTCCATGCAAAATACAGGTGGAAATTTACTTGTGACCAAGGTAATGAAAAGGAGGTGTTTGATATAGCACGCTCTTTGCAACCAGTTTCACCTGATGACAGCCAGCACCCTCCAGAAACCACTCACCAACCGGTTGGAGAATGCACATTTCTCCCTAGTGACTGGAGGTTGCCACTCGGTTGCTGATTCGTCTCTAGGTCTGTGTGACTCACGCTGCATTACACTGCTCATCCCATGTGGAAGGTTGCCTATGAATTACAACTGAAACTGCAGATAATTTTGTGTAATGTCCCTTTAACATTTTACATTACAAGTAATTTAAGTGATTTCTCCCCACTGAAGAATGTTGTCTTAATTGATTTATCTGGTATATTTGCAGCGTACTTAACCTCCCGAGAAGCAGGGCTCAGAATTTGAACGCTGCAATAGAAGAAAACTCTTGTGTATACGATAAATCTTGCACAAATATTTTAGTCTCGTGTGTGTGTGTATTTTGTTGCCATTCCAGAAAATCCACCCCGCCAGCTCACATTAAAGCACAACAAGGCATGGCTGTGCAGAAGTGATTATTCCCAGAGACATTATTATTCTTCTCACCCGGCAGCAGAGCAAACTCACTGATCCTTTACTCACACAAATAACACAGCTTACTGGACAGCTCACCCCCCTCAAACCACCGTGCCTGCCTTTCAACCCACAGTCCATTTATAATCCAGTTCTGCACTCTACACAACAACGAACAAAAACAGCCTGTGAAAGTGATGGGTGGGCAGGAAAAAGCCGTGCATGCCTGGTATTCCTGATGTGTGGGGAGCGGCTGACAAAGCACTCTTGACTGGTAAATGTAGGTCAGGCCACAAGACAGTAAGGTCAAAGTCCCTTTTATACCGACGCCCCAGAGTTGTTTGGTTTTGGCTTTGCTTTCTAATTGTTTGGATGTGCAAAAGCAAGAATTAAAAAGTGAATAATTGCTTCCCCCTCTAGATTTTATTCTTTTCCGCTGGACTTAATAATACATAAATAAGTGAAAAAATCTTTTTAAACTAACAGATTTCAGTATCAGTGACACTGATTTAGTAAGGCTCGAAAGCCAGCAGCAATCATTTGGGTTTTATTGGTTTATTGAAACAGAACTGAGCTTGGTGGCTTTTTCCTCCACAGAATAACAAAACTTAATATATTGAGTTGATAGAGGAAGAAAGTTTTCACCAAACTGGGTGAGCCAAGGAAGTTCAGAGTCGTCACAGATTCACTACAATGTGCATACTGAGTGGGTCTAAATCTTATACTGCATTCTGCTATTTGAAATATGAAACTGTTATCTGCTGAAGCTGTGTTTTAAGAAGTTAAATGGACCAAAGTAAAATGTCTGTAATCATTAGGCTACCAAACAATGATTGGCAAAGAAAAAAGTAGTTGTTATTTTTTTTCTTCAACATGGATGATTATAATGCTTATTTTCAAACTGTGGTCCATGTTTTCAATTTTAAAATTACAAGATGGAAGGCTTATTATGAGATGACACTAATTACTGTGTGGAACAAAACTCGGCTTCAGACAACTTTACCTGGAGCTTCCCCAAAGAGCAGGACAGTTCTGTTAATGCTTTCTGCATTCTGCAGATCATCTACAACAAAATGAACTATTGTTCAGTCTAAGTGCTACTTCTTCTGATGCCTTCTGATGACTTGGAAGTTGCAAGTTACAGAGCCAATTTAATAGAGAGCCTGCTCACTCCCTACTAATCAAAAGTGTTGTCATACAGGCCATATTTCAGTACATTCAGTTCATTTTGCCAGATGCAATCAACGTCTCCCCATTATGCAGACGGTGTCTCTTGGCACCTTGATGCCTTGACACACCACCCAAGGCACCATTAGCCAAAGAGCGATAACAGCTTAGTTTAAGACCTGCAAAGTAAATGTTTTAAGGGTGGAGGGTTGGTGGTTGCATAAGTTGCAGGCTTGTGAGCAATAGTTTTCTTACAGGGAAACGGGTTTTGCTTATGAAACACAAGCATTCTGCTGTATAAGCTGACTGTGATGATTGAAAGCGACTGCTATCAGGAGGCAGCTGGTAATGCCAAACACTGTATAAAATCTAAAATGGTATTGACTGATTCTATTGAAAACACAATGAAAAATGCCCCTTTTTATCTCCATGAATGTCATATTTTTTATAGCTGCATTAAATCCCGACTATGTCTCCCCATGAAACCAGAAGGAGAGCTGCAGTCCTCGTACTTGGAAATTCTGTGGTAACATTCTATGTACGCTAGTAAGCTAGCTGTCTACATGGGCAATGCCAGCAAATTCAGTGTAAATTTGCAGAAAATGCATGACTGATCAATCTTGTTTTGTTTTAGGAAAAGCTAGAAAAAAGAGCCACCCACCAAATTCATAGTAATGCACATTATTGTGAATTCAGCTCCTATGCACTGCTTCAGCATGAGAGTGCAAACAGTGATGTATCTGTGTGCATTTGTCTGGACAAGACTACTCAGGGAGGAAGTTTAAAAATGGTCAGTGGCACTCAAAATAAATAAATAAATAAAAATGTACCTTTTCTACTTGTACTAAGTTGTGATTATGTTATTTATCTTCCATAAATAATGACCAAGAGCTTTGCAGTGATAATCTGCTGTACTTTAACGTTGTTCTTGGAAACTAGCTTTCCTGAGGCAATACAAAAAGGCAGTTTAATTGCTCTCAGTAAAGGACAAAGATCATCTGGCACATCAGCGTAGGGAACATGAGGACAGACATTGTCTCGGCCCCGAAATGTCTGTAACAAAATTATTTCAGTATGTCACAATTCATCATCTAAACAAGGAATATATTGCTTTTATTTATGAGCGCAGCTTCTTCAACCAAGCGCTGCTCATATAAATGACAGAGGATGGCGTTTAATATCAACTATCTGGATGAGAATGAGTAAGATTTGATCCCTATTTTCACTCAAACCTCCAACAAGCAATGAGAACTTTTAGTTCAGAGCCAAAACAACTCTGGCAATCAGGTTATACATACAGCAATTAAATCCTTAATAACGAAGAAATGTCACTAATCAGACTGTTGTCTAAGACTGTGAATAATCAGCTTATTTACTTTACTGTAATGCTGGAATCAAACTACAACAATCTGTCATTCTGGAGAATATGTGTTGAAGTTGAACAAACATCCCAGCAGTTAGCAGCTAGTTTGCTTCGGTCCTCTTGAATAATCAGCATGAAAACAGTTATGAGCACATTTTCTCCATTTCAAAACTTCTAATTCAACAGTAAGTAGAAGTTCAATAGTAAAGTGCTAAAAGAAATTACTTAAAATTTTTAGATATATTCTCAGTTTATTCCTGAGGCAAGGCAGGAACACTTGAAATGAAGCAAGAAACAGTAGGCTAGCTTTGTGTAGAGTAAATACTGAAACAAAGTGAAATAGGTAATCTTATCCAGAATCTGCTAACTTACATCTCTGAGGATGATTTCCCTTCAACAGTACTCCAACACTAGAAAGCATTCCTGTGTGTGTGTGCATCAATGCAGTGGTGGAAGCCTTAAAAAATAATGGGTTGATGTGATGATGGGGCTTTCCTGTGACTCAGGAGTGAAGTGTTGTTGTCAGGTTTCCTATTATCCCTTCAGGATAATGGGGTGTTCACAAAGCAGCCCTATGCCCCCAGCAATGGCTCAAAAGTGTCCAGGTTCTTGTGTATACATGAGAGATCCATGGCGGATCTGTCAGAAAACTCCCCAGTTGGAGTATGCCAATTATGTGCTCAACATAAAGCACCTCCACGACTCCCATAAAACCTTCACGAGAGACCAGATGCTATCCCCCAATTAGCATAATCCTGGATCCAGCTTGATGAAATTTAAGCAGAATCAATTTTCTCAACTAACTTCTCATCTGACTATCAGAAGAACTGTTGGACTGCTACTTTAGTCAATCAAGCTATAAATATTATTATTACAATAAAGTAATATAAAAATTTGAAAAAAACACCAATGTTGGGGGGGGGGGGGGTGCGCCTTATTTGGATGGCCTAAATGGAGGAAATATAATACTATTTTAACTCATCACAAGGAAAAAGCATTTCTTTCCAACATACTACCATGTTCATCCACACTCAGTGAAACAACGTAAAAAGAAACTTAAGAAGCACAATGGGAAGAAAGTGTCTGATCACACTGACTCTGTGTGTGTGTGAAAAGCTGCACTTATTCAACTGTGCTGCTGCTGCTTCCGGACCACAGAATTAGCGAGCTGATCGCGGTGCACATTAAATTGAAACCCCTGTTCGCTGCCTTCGGGCAGGTCGCAGCTGGCGTGCTTAACAACTTTTCTGGCGGAAACCTTGCAACACACAAAAAACACCCATCTCCAATCCCAACCTCCTCCATCTTGTTATTGTGGTTGTAATTGTTGCTATCCCAGCCCCCAGCTGGCTGTTGTGTCACAGAAGCATTAGGTGTGTAAATGTCATGGGAGTTGGATAGTTACCCTTCCAGAGTCCGACAGCTTCTATTCATGTGACACCATCTGGCCTTGGCCCCTGTCAGATCCAGTCAGTTTGTGTTCCTAAGCACACAGTGAGGGCTAATGTAGTGTTATAATATCAGATGTGCATGATGTATTATTGGTAAGAGTGTGTGCTTTTTTTTTTTTTGGGTGGTGGTGGTGGTGGGGGGGTGATTAAGGGTCAGAGAGGCTGCTCTGACTGGTGTGTAGTTCTCCACGGAGGCCGATTCACCGTGCTGGAAGGTGTCAGGTTGCTGAGATTACTGAACCACGGATAAAACCCCCCTGGTGTGACGTTCATAAGAGCTCTGGCAAACACAAATTTTCTTTCTTTTTCTTTTTTTTTTTTATTATATCTGAAGGTTCCCTTTGTTTTCTTTCCTTATATCTGACTGTCTGTTTTGGTCATCTGTCTCATAATGCACACACACACACACACACACACACACACACACACACACACACACACACACACACACACACACACACACACA
>JAVDPK010002993.1:55254-99157 GCA_034780415.1 Cichlasoma orientale
GTGTGTGTGTGTGTGTGTGTGTGTGTGTGTGTGTGTGTGTGTGTGTGTGTGTGTGTGTGTGTGTGTGTGCGTGTGTATGTAAAACATTGCTGCATACAGTGGCTGCATAAAGCAATCTTTATACCTTCTGTATCTGTCAGTCTGTCTGGGTTTTTTATCGTCCTCTCTTTGCATCTTTCTGGTATAATTACTGCACACACAGATGTTTTGCCTGAGCCCCCCTGCAGACTCATGAAATTCAGATGAGCCGACTCTTTCTTTAAGTCAGCTAAGCTGATCAGAGGCTACAGCTGTGTGGACAACAGCTCCTGCTCTGTCTTTGTCGTTTTCTTTTGCCTCAATATGTTTCTTGTTATCTTCTCGTTGTCATAGCTTTTATATAAGACAGATGCAAGTCAAGCACAGGCCACGCATATCCTCACATTCCTGAGCACAGATCAGAGCAGACAAAATAAGTCAAAGTGGCTGAGAGTGTGTGGGGGTGTTCAATAAGCTTAAATACTTAAACGCTCACAATCAGGTACGCTTTAACAACACTTGCAATTTAGACTCAGCACTAGCCAGACATGAACACTAGTGGCAAACTGCAGTCCCTCTAATGACCACTTGAGGCCTGCTTTAAAAGCAAGTCAGTGTCCATAAACTCCAAAGTTAGATATGGTCACTTTTGACTCTAAAAAACAAGATGATGAGGGAGCATGCTGAACAATGCTTTAAAACACTAGCCCTTAAACCAGTGGTGTTCATATTTTATATACAGTCTATGGGTTTAATGCTACTCACACTGGACAGCCCAAATGGGTAACTACTTTTTCCACCTGTATGTCATAAAGTCAGGTGTTCTTAACTTTATTTTGCACTCAGTATGAACGCGCTATCATGCTTTTGCATCCTGTTTCATTTTGAAGTCACTCTTTGTGTTTGATGACAGTTATTTTTATTTCCAGTCATCATCACCTGTAAGAAATCATCCACTGAGTCCTCTGTGTATATATACTCTCCTGGTTCCCTTTGTTCTGTGCCACATTGTCTTGTTACGCTCTGTGGTCAAGCTTTCCTACTGTTTTTATTTTCCAAGTAGATTTTCCCCTCATTAGCTTGTTGGGATTTAATGTTCTTGCCTGTTTGTTTGTTTTTTTTTTCATGCATGAAGTCAACCTGTTTTTAGGCCTTGCCTTTTGCCTCACAATAGCCATGTTGTTTGTTCCATACAGACTCTGTTTTATAATATAATGTTTTATCAAGCATGCAACATTATGCACAACATTTTTAACTCTATGCTGGTCAGTTGCTAATTAAACAACTGCACGTTAAAGATCAGAGTGCAGTGAGTGAGGCCTCAAACAATATAAGCAAACCTGTGAAGTCCATTTTAAGACAATAAACACTGATTAAACCACAAACCAGAATTAAAAGTCACCTGTGGTTAAAAATAAACAAAAAATAATAATATTTAATGATTGTTCAGCAGTCTTAAATAAGCACTGGTTATTCTTAATTTTGTCTTCTGGGGTGATGCAGCAGAATGGGAGCTCAGGGTTATAAAAGACTCATTTTAAGTGGAATTGACGCGCTTCCCGTCCCAGTAATTAGCTGTGGACACCAGTAATGTGTAGAGTAATTGCATGTTGCTGCGTTTTAATCAGTGCACAGGCTTATTGCATGCTGCTTCCCCAGGTGGCCTGTAAATAAGCAACAAACAGCAGCCACTGCAAGTGTGTAGAGAAGTGTGGACATTTCACATTAAGCAGATGTTTTCTATTCTTAACCCATTAAACTAGTCTTGCATGGCGCTGTGTTTGGAGAGAAAAGGAAAAATACCCACGTAAATATAATATTGCATTCATCTTTTTCCATATGGTCTTAACTGATGTTTCTGAGCCGCAACACACACACACGTTAAAATTATGTTCTTGTTTATGGTTGGGCATTTGTGAATTAAAGGGTGCTGCTTCAACAAATATAACACTGTGCCACAAACAAACAAAAGCAAAAACAGTAGTGAATTTTTCCTGGTTAGAAGTTTTAAAATGCAGAATTCATCTCTTTCATTTTATCTATTATATACGTATTTATGGGCCATATTTTTGGGTTTGAGATTTTTGGTTAGACAAAACAGGACATTTGAATGTCTCACCTTGAAAAAGAAACCTAACCAACAAATAAAGTGACCGCTTTAAAAGTGTATGTATATAAACCATAAACACACCTTAAACAGATTTCAGCATCTGTTTGTTCTCATCTTTTATGAACAGATTAATGTATTATGCTATTTGAACATTAATAATATTGAACACAAATACACATGAAATTAGCTTCCCAAGATTAAAGCTCTTTTTAATTTGACCAGTGAATTGAAGAACAACAAAAACACAGCAATTCATTTACAACAAACATTTTTAGTCCTTAATTATAAGCCAATCCAAACAATCAAGGCCTGCTGAGAAAAAAAAACAAATAGGCATCTGTCAACATGCAGTGCTGGAAATTCAAAGAAAATAATAATAATGTAAAAGCTTGTATCATCTTTCACTGGACACCAGGTGTTATGTCAAGCCTAATGGGCTGGAACTTAGAGTGGAACAAATTTAGTCTCTCTATGACTCCCCACTGCTTGACCTTGTAACAGGACAACACTGTGCAGCTCTGCCGGCAACATTATTTCTTGCCAAATCTCTGAGGCACGGCCATACTCCAGATCTGACCGGGGGCAGCCTCCCAGTCACGGGAATGCATCTGATCCTCCAGCACCACCTGCCCTCTGGAGCTGCGGCCAAACCTGTGAGAGACCAGGGCCAGGAGTGGGAGTCAGTGATTTCAATTAATACAACT
This sequence comes from Cichlasoma orientale, assembly GCA_034780415.1. NCBI lineage: Eukaryota > Metazoa > Chordata > Actinopteri > Cichliformes > Cichlidae > Cichlasoma > Cichlasoma orientale. The sequence continues at coordinate 58,087 of JAVDPK010002993.1, forward strand.
ACAGACTGTGTTTTTTCTTTTTTCTCTTCTTTTTTGTGTTTGATGGATAAACAAGTACAGATGTTAAAATGTAAAAGACTGCTGACTATGTTGCTGTGTTTGTTGGGCCTCAACTATATTTGAAAGAAGAGAATTGAAATCAGTGTTACAGGAGGCAATAATTTTAGTAAACCCTTGAAGCTAACAGCACAGTTTTCAGGTCAAAACATGATTCCGTCTTTGCCATAAGAGGATCATTTTGATTCTTGAATCACTTTTACAAATGGACGTTTCAAGTACATAATGGCTCATTTTGGTACATGTTAGGCCATTTCAAAATTCAGATATGGAAAGTAGTTGCAACTGGATAGATGGATTTTCCTCTTCCTGTCTTCCAGTACACTGTGCTGCCTATACCAGAATCAGTTTAAATAGGTACAAAATGGTCATGTACAGTATGTAGTATTTTCACAGTAAATGTAATCTGTCACTAAATCATTTTTACCAAATCTACCTCGTCTGCAGTCATGCAAATACAGCTGATAGAAAACTGCTATATTGAAAGTTGAAATATAGATTTATACAGGCTCTGTGATGGCACTGACCTCTGTGGCTGATGGAGGACAGACTCCCTGGTTTCTCTCTGAGCTCCCTGCAGCAGGGCTCTCAGCAATGAAGTCAGCAGATGACCATCAGCATTGCTGTCTCTGTTTTCATTCTCCTGGAACACAACCAGCACACATTTATAGCCACACAAATGCAACCTCGCAGATGTAAAGCAGGGTGCCAAAAACTTGGAATTGGGTTCTTTTTAAAAATATATATATATATATCAAGCGCTGCATTCAGTTTTAGAATGCACTGCAAACCCAATGGGCTGATGACTCCAACCAGCAGGACAAACGTCCATCTCATGGACCTTGAGATGTAGATATTAAAGCACCAAGGCTGAGAGATGTACATGGTGCACACCAAAATATCCATTCACTTCATTTTTATGCAAAATGAAACCCAGATCTGTCTGTCCCTGCATGCCACAAAGAGAAAATCTAGCACTCGTGATCTCCTTGTCCTTTATCTGATTTGCTATCCTGCCCCTGATATCTATTCACACCAGAATATATAACAGGGTATTTCACACTGTTGCGTGAAGAGGAACACCATCTGAAATCTAAATGGGCTGTGTGATTTATCCTGTCTCATTTGATGAAAGGCTCAAGTCGCATTTACATACAATCCTTGCAGAAAATGTTGGCATGTACCAGAGCAGGCAGTCCATATTTAAATCAGGCAGAAAGTATGCATATTTGATCAAATAACCACATGTGCCTGAGCCATGTGCAAGCGATAGAATTTCATTTTTAAAGGCTCAAATTATTTTGGACCCGACATAAACTAGATTGTAGACATGCAACTGAAATGAAAATTCAGTGCAAGTTTGTGAGTGGTTTGATTGTCTCACCAGCCCCAACAGGTGGTCAGGCATGTTCTCCTCTGAGCTGCCAGGCAAGATGTCATTTTTGTCCAGACCGCCTTGGATGTGAAGAGCCCGACTGACGCCAGCCATCGCCATAACCAGTGCCAGAAGAGTCACCACTGCAGCTGTGTCCATGTTCTCGGACTGGAGTGGAGGTCAGACAAATGCTGAAGACAAATGTAGAAGGAGTAAGAGAAGGAGCTAGCTATCTAAGTACACTTGTTAAGAATTTGCTCCTGGGTAACCGAAGTGACTCGTCCCGGTCAGAATGTCTTGTTTTTGTGGTGTCCTGGCTAACTTCAGTGGTGGTCACATCCTCGGTGGGTCTTATATACACCTCGTGGTCACGGGGTGGCAACCCCAAGAGAGCTGAAGAAAGATGCAACTGTACAAAGGGGAACGGGGGACAGGATGAAGGAAGAGACTTAAATAGGTCCATTTAGCTCGGATCAGGGCATTAGTGATGACTTAGCACCAGAGTGAGGGTTATTATGTGACCCTCAGGGTAGTGCAACACAACTTTTCCAGTTATTAAACAAATCAATCTGTGCAAATGGCCATCCCAAGGTAATGCACGCAGCATGTACAACATGAAACAGATTAGTCAGATGACCTCAGTTATCTTAAGTAGTGAATATAGAGAGAAATACAAAGCAGACACTGAGAACTGCAAATGAAAGTGTGGCACTTCTAGTCCTCTGAAACAAGCTGTTTTTCTCCTTTTTCTTTGCAGCTACAACCCTGCTTTCTTCTGACTGGCTGCCGCTCACAAACAAAAGGTTTGAACAGCAGGTGGGTGGTCAGAGCTGTGGACCTGTGATAACCATATCCCTTATATGCACTGTGGATTAGTTTCACTCTCTCCAAAGGGTTATTGACATGAATGTAAAGCAAACCTCAAGTCAATAATAATACCACGGGTCATCAAAGCCTTTGCTTACACAGAGTTTTCTTTAACAAGCTGATCAAGGGATTTTAGAAAGAAGCGTTCCCCCCAAAGGAATTGATGCCTTAAAATGAAACACTTCATCTGTTAAACGTCAGCTCCCTTCCTTCCTTCATTTTTCCCAAGTAGTAACCGGCTTTTTAATTACTGATAGTGACACTTGCTTTATTAGTGTCACATGTTCACTTTGGCGTTGCCTCAGTGTGTTTGTGTGTGTATATGTAATAATTAGTCACTTCCACATTACTGGATTCAACATCAACAGATTTGGCTCATCAAAGTGCCTAATGGGTGACAATCCGCTTAAACACACGCACACATACAGCCCCTGTTTAACTGCCATAGCAACCAGGATGACATCTAAGGGATTCTGAGAGGAATTAGTCTTCGTTACTGAGATCCGACGCTTTTGGATTACAAGAAATCGAAGTCGCTCTGAGTCACGAAGCTATGTTTGTACTGTTTTTTGATGGGAAGATAAAGAAAAAGCTTTGTTTAGTTTTAGCTGATCACATTGCTCAAGTAGGTAGCTGCCATTCAGCCAGCCATCCAGCCCATTCCAGCCATCATAAGCGAGAGTTAGGGTACACCCCGGACAAGTCACCATTTATCATGTCATACCAACCATGTAATAAAAAATAAGGGCTTCACTCTTTCTCGCTCTCTCTCTCTCTCTTGCTTTTTTTATTCTTTTTGTGTGTGTGTGTGGGGGGGGGGGGGTGTTTTCTGTCTTAATGTTATTAGGTTAAGCTAACCGTGTCCCGGTTCCAGCCTAATATTTTATTTAAATTAATCAGATTTCACAAAATGTGATTACACTCGTTTTGTACTCACATAATGCAATTTTCTAATTTTATTGGAGTGAAAAGTGGACACATGTTTAGTGATAGCCATAATTTATTTTCTGACAGTATCATCCAACCTTTGCTTAGATTAAATGTAACACATTATATGCACACAAAAATATATTGGTGTGATCGTCTGATCCAGAGTTTAAAAACAAACTTTATTTTATTTGGTCTTAAACGCATGCAGCTGCATCATTGCAATACTTTTATACTTTTTACTCTTCAGAGTCCTAGATGAAGTCATCTATACTTATTTTTAGTCTGCTGCAATATGCTGCTTATGTAAGAAAAAACATCTCCTACACCTACTGTATGTAACCAGTAGGATTGTGATTCAGTTAAAAAAAAAAAAAATGTCTATCACCAACTTAATAATTCCAGTATTGGTAGTTATTGAAAACAAAAAATGATCATAAGATTCAATTGTCAGCTTTTGACTTTTAAATTTTATTTATTAACCAGAGTGTAGCCTGACCATAGACCGTGGATATTGATGTCACATAAACAAAACAAGGCAACTTTATTTCTTCTTCAAGAAGACTTACAATCGAAAAGCAAAAACAAACTCATCTCATCTGTACCTCTAAATTACTATCCTTTTGGTTCAGTGCATGTATCTTCATATTGACAAGCACTCTACAAGATTAATGGCAGCATTTCCATGAAAACTAGAAACAGTAATTCAAATCTGTTAAAGACAAGTCATCATATTATAGGCTTTTACAAAATTTACATGCTTTATCTATTTTTCTTCGTTTTTCTTTTCTTTTTTTTAAGTACAGAAACAGGAGCGCTTCATTTCCCGCAGTTTCACCGCCACCTGGCGTTTACTCAGTGAATTGCAGCTTTTACACATCCTTTGTTTTCAGCTAACTGTCCATCACTGCAGACGTGACTGAAAATCTCTCCATAATGATAAAACTTAAATTGTCTGACGGGTTGATCTCAATTTTGTTTTGATTTTATTTACACGGCTGAAACAGAGCAGCTGGACAAAAAAATAAATAAAACAGTGAGCATCGACCAAAAGAAAATTTGGGAAGGTCAGACCAACAACAGGACTTTCATGCAGCTAATATACGATTGTCCAGCAATACCTAAAATTAAGCTGACTCTTCATACTTTACAGCCACTTCATCAACCCAGATTAGAGCCAAAGAGAGTTTGTCTGGTTCTGACATACGTTCGTGTGTTCTGCTTGTGTAAAACAATGTTTTCCCCTCTCTTCATGTTGCTTCACTGCTGGAGGGATGTTTACTTGTCCACCGGTGTCCAACAGATGCTTCAGGGCAGCATGATCTAATTTGCAGTAGCCTTGTGTTTGTAACCAGTAGCACACCATCTGCCACTTTTACAATAAGGCACTTGTAAGCAGTTAGAAATGTCAGCGCTTAAATGAAAGCACTGTCATATTGGCATGAGGGGCATACATTAGCGGTAGCAGTGTGACAAGCAGGTTAATACAGTCCAGCCTAACAGCTTGAAAATGACAGTATTTATACAAAGACCAGATGTCTACTGGTGAAATATCTTTACATTACAACTCGTTAAAAGAAAAAACTCATATTTGAATTAATTCACTCATACATAGTAGTGTAGGCTTTAAATTGAGGCTACAGTAAGTTTTCATACATATGTGATTTTTTTTTTTACACAGAGCATATGTTATCCCATTATAAGACATGACATCCATTAAAAAAAAATCCACCAGAAATGTTCCTAAACAGCAAATGCGCACACCACATCTTAAATATTGCTTTTCTCATCTGACACATGCGAAAACAGTGCTATGGTCATGGCATGTCATAGGCTGTATTGTGGTTTCTTGTTCTTATTCAAGTTACTCAGGCAATTGAATAAAGTCCTACAAAAGCTATGAGTTGAACTTTTTTTTTAATGGCTTCTTAAGCCAGCCCAGAGTAATCATCAAGCTCAGAAGACAACACATTCATTGTGGTACTAACATCCACCCAGTGCTTTTACCAGTGCTAACAAAAAGAAAATCCTCAAACATCATTTATATATAGAAAAATGCTTTTTTTCTTCCATTATCCATCATATCAGTCTTCAGTTTTACAGTAGTTAAGGCAAAAAGTAGTCTTTGTCATGGGCAGTGACTTCTTTACCATAATGTCCAATATGTCTGTGTGTGTCTATTTTTTTACTCTGCATGTTGGGGCTCATGCATGTCTTTGATTTTCAGTCCTTTATTCTGATGACAGACAGCAAAGCAGCAGTGCTCCCCGTGTGGGCTGTGAAACATATTTAGCAGCTAGACTGGTTTTTATATTCTTATGGGCCTTCAGTATAATACTATCATATTGATTTACAATGCAATTAGACTAAAAAGACTATCTAAGGCCGACCTTCAACAGGCCACAGTATGGAGAAAACAGATCAATATGTAAGCACTGACGCAGTAAAGTGTGCACAAAATATCACAATCTCGGTCTCTGTGCACTTTTTTTAGTCAGTTAATTCAAAAGCAAAGACAGAACGAGTGCCACACATGGTGATTCGAATTTTTTTTTTTTTTTTTTTAGTCCGTTACTGCTTCAGAGCTAGTTACGAGGTCCCGTCGCTCCAGTGTGTGGCCCATTCCTTTTTGTGGACACCTCCTGACTTCTCAGGCTGAAACTGTGGCCGGTCCTCGCGAGGAATCTTCACCGCATGGTATTGAGGAAGTTTGTCCTTGTAGTGAGCGCGTCGGAAGAAACCACACTATTGGCCCAGGGAGGAAAGTGGTTCGAAGCGCGCACAGGAGCACAAGAAAGATGGATTGAGGCGGCAGAAAGAGGAAAACAGAATTAACCAGTGCCATGTTTAAGTGACTGTGAGATGTGAGTACATTTATCAACTACATTTGTTTGCCTGTGTTTGAGTAGGTGCTATATTATTCAATATCATGCATTCTATGCAAAGTATGCAATCTTATTTATTGCACCAAAGTAAAGCTTTATCTCACAGATATGAAGACAAAGTTATTACCTGATGACCAACTGCAAGAGACATTTTAATCTAAAAAAAAAATAGCACATCCAACCAAAAAGCACACCCTCATGCTCTAAACCGGCACCAGTTTCAAGTGTTGGAGATTAACACAGCAACACACTGAAGTACCATTAAGGAGCTTTACAGTCATCTAAAGGAACAAAGACACACTGATCCAAGTGACAAGTTCAGTCTGGCACCTGGAGAAGCCAGTTGGTTATTGAATGCATGTCAATAGGAGTCATAATAGATTTTTAAGGAGGGGGTGCACCGTAAAATGAATAGTTTTCTGAGAGTGATGCCAGAATGAACAAGTACAGACAAGTGAAAAATAAGAGGCACAAAACACAACACAGCAGGCATGTTAAGGCCTTGAAGGAGAGATGGCTTGATGGTGTTCAATAGGCACAGATTCAGTGAAGCCCTTAAAACAGTTTGAATGATCCCATAACTCAGACTAGCAAACTGGCTAATCCTGGGAGAAGTGAATATTAAAGGATTTTATTAAAATAAAAGACATTTAAGCTGAAACCCAGAATTAGGCTATAAAGGCAACTAACCACCTGTGTAGCTGTAGCAATTTAGCAGATGAGTTTGTTTCTTTACTGAAACTGTGACACATGCGAAACAGTATAGTTAATTCAGACACTTTAGGGGATTTAAACGTAACAAAAATTATTTTTTTGATTTGGGACCAAATAACGTATGTAGGCAACATATTTTCATATACACTCACTGACCACTTTATTAGGTTAATGCAAATATCCTATCAGCCAGTCACATGGCAAGAACTCAAGATGACCTGCTGAAATTCAAACCTAGCATCAAAATGAGGAATAATGGTAATTGAAGGGACTTTGAACATGGCATGGTTGTTGGCGCCAAACTGGATGGTCTGAGTACTTCATAAACTGCTGAGCTACCGGGATTTTTCTACACAACCATCTCTAGAGTTTACAGAGAAAAAGAGAAAATATCCAACGAGCAGCAGTTCTCTGGGTGAAAATGCCTTGTTCAAAATCCATTATCCAAAATCCAAAATTAAGGCAGCTCTGAAGGCAAAAGTGCATCCAAATAGCAAGCAAAGTGTACCTAATAAAGTAGCTGGTGAGTGTATATTTTTATTTGTTTAAAATCTGTTTAATTTAAAAATGAACTTGACATATAAAAGTGGTAATCAGAGAAAGCATTTTATACCACCCCATTGGAGCTAATGGCACCTTATTTTAAATCTAAATCTGCCAGCAAACATTAAACTAGAAACCAGAAGCGAGTTTCTGTCTACATCAAATGATATTGTAAGAAAATGCAAAGAATCTGGTAAATCTGTCTTTTTTGTTTCTTTTTTTTTTTTTTTGTACTTGTAAATTTTCTCAAGGAAGGAAAACTTTCTACTCATAGGAACAGTAACAAAGGGAAGCAAGGCTTGGCAAAAGACCCTTTTTCATGTATTAATATAACGATGCCACCTCACTTTTTGAGATCATCTGAGCCAACATTGCTCATATATCATGCTGTAATGAACACCACCGACCTCCGACTGGATTGAGGAACAAAGAGATTGCAGGTGAGGAATTTTACCGCTTGGAGTGAGAGGAGGAGGGGAGAGCAGGCCAGAGGGGGGGGGATACTCTATATTATAGTTCTGATGCCTGCTTCTCCGCCTCCGAGGGTTGGACCCCCAAATGGGCGCGGTAGTACTCCGTCTCATAGTGTTGGCGCCGCTCACTGCGTTTGAAGAACCCACACTGGGGTGGGGTAGTGGGAAAACACAGATATATAACAGAGAGGGGATTTCAGCAGTCCCCGATGGAAGTGAGAGGAAAGAAAAGGGAACAAAACACAAAGGGGGACGTCACACAGAGGACAGACACAAGTACAAAAGAGGAAAGACACAGATGAGAGTGAGCTGGAAGGAATCAAATGATTACAGGAGCGATCAGAGGAAGGTAGACAAATAAGTGGACTGCCCTGAAGCTTGAAAAATGCCTGAGTAATGGCAAGTGCGGTGACATAAAAGAGATGCTAAGTTACTTTACTGAAGTATTCCCATTTTTTGTGACTTTACTCCTCTACTCCACTGCATTTCAGGTGGAACTATTGCAGCTTTTGTCTCAGCTACAGTTGCACAACTATAATGACTTTTCAAATTAAGATCTTATATGACTTGAAATATCTTATCTTATAAAAAAGGACTGGCTTGCTTTTTTCCTTTTCCACCTTTTCATTACTGTTTATGATAAAGCATTGTAATCTAACAAAAAACAAACAACAAAAAAAACAGTAAAACATGAAAATTATTTATGAGGGGGACATGCATTACCTTCCACAGCATGCAGACCAGTAATGCCAGCAGCAGGACACCCGCAAGGATGGCAATGAGGATGATCCACCAGGGGATCCAGTACTGGTCAGTAAGACCATGCTCAGGATAAATCATCACTGAAACCTGATGAGGAAGAGAGGACGTTCAGTGTAAACCTCGAAGAAATGCTGATACAGTATTTATTAAATGTGAATTAATCTATTAGTCAGAGGCTTGATGCACATTTTTGTAATATTTTAATCATTTTTGCCTTTAAGGTGCTACCAGTTTATTGTGCCCATCTATGGGATCCAAAACACAAACAGTTGATACCAAACTGTAAAAACATCTTCTCTTTTGAATGAATGAATGAAGTGTGCTGAATACCAGTGCAGCAGCATCCTTGAGGACCAGGTGTTTGATGCTGGACTTCACAGTGATGTTGGCTCTGATTAGCAGCTCCAGAGCGCTAACTGCTGGGAAGTCCTAAGAGACAGAGAGAAGCAAACTACTGTAACAATTTTTGTATTTAAAAACAAATACAGAAAACTGCACAGAGAAACATTAAAGTTTTAGCCAAAACAACATAATGTTGGCTGCACTAATTATATCATATAAACTATTCATACGATGGTATATAAGAAGAATTAGAGCCAAAACTATGAAAGTAAGAGATTTAAAGAGAAAGCAAACTAGACTATTTCCTTTAGGTACTTCTGGCTGCACCCTTATTTCCTGAGGGGTCAGGACATGCTTGATTTGGCCCTTCTTGCTGCAACTCTCTCATTTATTCGGGCTTGAGACCCCTTGAGGATGGGCTTGTGCCTCCCCCTTGACCCAAGCATCTTTCACATGCAAGGCAAATGTGTTAACCACTACACCAATTTAATGATAGAATTTCTCAATTTTAAATCAATTCTAAAATATGCGAGTTTCCAAGAAATCCTACTGATGTTTGAGGGACAAGAAAATGAACATATTGGGAGTTTATTTATTCTTACTCTTTGATCTCAGTGAATATTTCAAACACTTTGACTCAGTAGCCAGAAATCAGCTGTAACATACGAGCTTCCTAACATCAGTCATCACTGTGTAAATGCATTTGCTGCAGTTATCACTCATTCATTGCATCAGTCATGTACCTTGATGAATGTGAGTGCCTGCAGCAGCTGTAACAGTTGGACTGAAGCTGAGATGGAGAGTAATATGCAGAAGGGTGCTGATGTAATGATGACAGGATATATTTTCTTTACCTCTATGAAACTGCTGTTCCATAGTCTGGCATGGATTTTAAGCACAGCCTGACCAGAGAAGCTGTGGAGAGGACATTGGAACAGGACACAGCGTGCTGACCCCAAGAGGCAATCCTGGAAAACAAAGCGACCACTGAGTACCCCGAGGATATTAAACTGTTGCATGTAAACAGCTACGAAAGCAATGAAAAGCAAAATTAATGAGGCCAACATCTTTCCATTTGTGTATCCACATTTTAAGACCATTCAGTTGTTTACGTGCATTAGCAGGAAATCAATAACGCACGCACTTATCTGTTCCCTGGCTCTCTCCTTCTTGTCCTTCTTACCAGTTTGAGCGACTTGCGTCTCTCTGAAGCTGCCACAGCTGGTGTGGTCTGTCCCACGCTGCCTTTTGTCATGATCTGACCTTCCTCCTCTGGGTGAGAGCGGCGCTTTCTCCCAACCTGCTGAAAGAGATGCATTTATGGCTGTTTCAAGAAAGAGTTTCACATTTGTGTGGACATAAATGCCAAAGTCTTTATGATGTATGTAATATAGCACTAGGTCTTAGACTGATTGACGGGTTCCTTATATCCTATTCCTATATTTTGTCACTTACTCATTAAGCATGGACTTGTGAGCCCTTTTCTAATAGAGTTAAGTGTATACCTATAAACAAATGAGCCACATTTTTTATGTGGATTTTTTCCAATGTCAGCAATGAATTGTTCCACCTACCCCGGGCTCTGCAGATGTGGAGCCCTGTAGCTTCAGAGGATTCACAGCTGCTGTAGGGGTGCAGTGTGTGTCTGGGTGGCCTTGAAACTTCAAGCTGGCAGGATACAGGAGCCATTTCTCATTGGCCAGCTCATAGGGCCACATAATATTGAGGAAGGCAGAGCCGAGTGTCTGGAGAGTTTGGCCAGGATTAGCAACCTGACAGAGAAAAGAAGAAAAGTTTACGTGTAATAAAGTGTGCTTATGCATTTTTCTGCACTTTTTTATTATTGTGAAAAGATAAAAGGAATTACTGAAAATATTCATGTTTGACAGACACACAGCTAATGATTAATATAATGTAGTAATTAATTATAATGTGTCATATGCTTTTTTTTATTACATAAAGGTGGCAAACAAAGTGCACCTGCAGGTACAAAGCATCCCAGATACCCACAAACACTTTGCTCACCACAAACTCAAAATCCACAGAGCTGCCGATGTCATCCAGAGTGGTCATAGCACTCTCACCCCTCACTGTACCACTGAAGAACAGCTTATCGGGATTGGCATACCTAATAGAGCAAACACAGTGACATCAGTGTGTCAGATGGCTGGCTACACAATTGCAAATCTTAAAATCACCATCTATTTATTCACTGATCTTCTTCTACTTGTAAGCAAGGCTGCGTCTTAAAGCTGAGCAATCAGAATTTAATTCAAAACCTTTCAAAAATAAGCAAAACATTCTTAAAATCAGTGGGGCTTCATTTTAAATTCTTGAAATGATCTTCACACTTCCAAAGAGGCTCATTTTTTGGTGAAAGCATTACTATAGACATAAAAGCACGATGTTCTGGTTTAAATCTCCCCCCCAGTGTGAAAGAAATATACCTTCAGCGAGGAGTTGGAACAAGCTGATGAAAAAATGATGTGGCTCTGTCAGATAATGTGTAATTGATTTTAAATAATTTTATCAACCATAAAGCATGTTAGGATGTTTTAGTAGACCTACATAAAACAGCTTTACTCACCCACTGACAGACAGAGGGAGCTCTATCACAACTTTAGCATAAGCTGTTACCGGGACCAAGCCAGGCTGTTCACTGATACTGTGGATAAAACAATTAATGAACTCAGATAAAAGTCAAAAGGTAGAAGGTGAAACTGTGATCCTTGTTGTTACATGTCAGGGAAGCTGCAGAACACGTACGTTTTCAGTGCGAGATCTGCCGTCAACTCAGTGGTCTCAATGGTAATGTTAGCTGTGCTCAGACTGATGGAAAATTTCAGCTACGGAGACAACATGAGCAAAATGTAAAATGTTAAAATGTATGACAGAGCAGACTGTATTGAAGCTACAATAAAATATAATAATTGTATCTTGAAACACACAGTTTTACCTTACCTTAGTGTTTCGTTTGACAGGGTTTCCCAGCTCACATTCAACTTGGGAACCATTCTGGTTTGCTTGGCATCTCATCTAAAATCAGACAAATCAAACAAATACTATAAGAGAAAGGTTTGTGACCAACTCTAAAACACTACTCCGGGACTGCATTTAGCAGATCTCAAACCTGCTCTGGGATCCTGGAGCCGGCATATGACAGTGTGTTCGGAAGGGAGATAATCAGCTGAGCAGCATGAGCGTCATCGCCGTCCTCATCGGGTTTAAGAGGGTCAGAGGGCATGTTAGTGATGGTGATGTCCAGCACCACCAGCCGCTGATCTGACAGAGAAAACACCTGCACATTGTCCTCATCTCTACGGCAAAGGGGATGAAAACAGGACAATGAATTATTCAACAAGAGGCACATCAACACACTCTGAAGGCTGAGTAGAAATCATCTAAATAATTTCACATAATAGTATTTTTTGTGACAGAAGGACATTGTAAGCTGTAAACTCTCTCTTGCTGGTGTTTATCCTGCTCCAATATAACACTTTGCCTATGATTCATCAGCAATGATACCTTCAGGGGATCTTTTTGTAGACAGAAACTTATCTGGATTATTATTTAATGGTTAGAATCCCATTAACCATAATTTAAGCCAATAACAATTTAGACATGATACCTTAATACTTCCTAAAGATTTGCAATTAATCATCATAATCATGTCAGTCGGACAATAAAAATAGGTGCAGTACACACTTTGTACACACAACTGTGCTGTGCTGTGTGAGTGCTACTAATGGCAGACATCATCAAATTCACCAGCCTGCACTGAGAAGCTAAAGCAGATACTAACTTTGGCAGAGGGATGAAGAGGTCAGAGTTCAGGGGTCGAGTACCAAACTGGTAGTTTAGTTGCAGGTTGCTCTGGCAGATTTTGTCATTGCCGCATCCTTCTCGCAGGAAGTTCACCTTCGGGGATTAAAGACAAAAGCGTCAGGCTGAGGGTGAGAGTCCAAAAGTTTTTATACTAAACTAACGTTGGTGTCAATAAGCCAACTAAATTATTTTTTTAAACAAAAGTGCCAAAAACTGTTTCCACTGTTTCCACTCTCATCAGATGATAATTTTTAAGAAAATAATTTAACATCTTTTATGTTTAAAAGTTTCATGAGACAAAAATGTACCTTTTTTTTTTTTTAACAATTTTATGCTAAAAAAAAAAATCACTCAATCATTCAATTAATGCTGCAGAATATGTTCCTTGCTGCAGTACTGACACATGTTACCATATGTTGATTAAAGAATCAAGGCAACCCAAGGATAGCAACAGGTTGGAAATGTCTTGTTTTGAGTTTCCTTTATATGTCACATGTTTCGCTTAAATTATCCTCAGTGAGGCCAAATTAATGCAGAAACACAGTGCTGATGGAAAGCATTACATAAAGCCTTGGCTTGTTTATACAGTAATTTATGAGCAGCAGGAGCTCATTAAAATTAACCTCATCCATAAAAATACTTCTTTTCCCATTTTGTTGCAGACCTCATAGTGGAGCGTATTAGAAGGGGAGACATTCAGTATCGGAGGCAGCTTCTCCAGCCGCTTTGCAGAGTGTCTACGTGGTGGCACGGGCTTGATAGTGTGAGTTATCAACAAAGAGATAGGACACAGTTTGTCACGGATGCTCTCCTGCACAGAGGGGAAAATACAAGATCTGGTCAAAGTCGTAGCATAAAAAGGTTTGGAGTGGAGTTTGGATTTTTTGTAAATATTTCATTAAAACAAAAGAGTATTCATTGCAGTGAAACTCATCAGCCTTAAAAAGGCAACCTGTGAAAAAAACTTGCTGTGTACTTTTAATATTACAATACCCCAATACATATCTGCCTTCCACAATCAAAGAAAGAGACATAGCCAAGAAATTAAGCTACTGACATGCAGCTGGAAGACAGCGGTGGTGCACACAGGGTGACGCTGCCGATGTAGCTCCACTTCTTCTGTCTGTGTATACTCTGGTTCCAGTAAACTGCGGCCCAGGAAGCTAATGCGGTGCGGGAGGCCCAGCTTCCTACGCTCTGTGTCTGCTTCAAAGTGCACTATGAGGGCTTGAATGGAGTAAAATGGGGCAGCACATAGAGAGAGAGACAGCTGGTTTGAAATACAGAAATGTCAGGACACACACAGAGAGAGAGAGCTTAAAGAACCCACCGGGGACAGAAGATATACTAAACCATCTGAGGAGATACAGTATTACACAGCTGTGATTTAATCATAATAACATCTAATGCTACCTCACAGATAAGGTTACTTTCTACCAGAAATAGAAAAGACTCCTGTCACTGTAGGGAGTGATGTGAAGTCCCGCATGAGAGAAGAACAAAAACAGCCGTGAGAACCGAGGTGTGACTTACTGATGTGTGGCGAGTAGTGCGCTGGGTGGGCTACGAAGGTGAAGCAAGCCTTGACCTCAACACTAAAAATAGAGAGTGACGAAGAGAAAAAAAGGACATGATCTTTAGAAGCTTTAGGACTATTGAAGAATATTTGCCTAAATGCTTTTTTTCAATCAGGGTTTGGTTAAGTTATCCCAGAGGTTTGGTGCACTATCAGCTCCTACCAGACTCCATCTCTGCCTTTGCAGTTGTCCTGCTCCAAATCTATGTGAGAAGGATCAATAGAGATGTCTCTTTTCATGTGGATGACAGGACGAGATCTTGAGGATGCACAGAAACACACAAAAAACATGTCACCAATAAAACAAAGTTTTTTTTAAAGTGGCCTGTCTTTGTGGTCAATGTAGACATTTTTTTAAAGAAAATCATAATAAATTGAATGTTTTATCCCTTATGGAATACTAATGCTATCAAAATGTTTTTGGAGTATGTTGTTTGGGAGGCTAATCAATTCTTTTCTCACCTGAAGAGGACCACTGAATCATTCAGCGAGCCCACCGCCACATCTGGATAGTGATTATTGTCAACATCCAAACCCCCTGAGACAGAGTATCCAAAACGTGTCACATCAAAGTCCCGGCCATCCAACACCTAATGGGATGAAAAATACTGATACTCAGTTTCATCCATGTATTCACTCATTTTTATTTTAGCCTTTGTTTAATCTTTTCATCCTAATTGCTCACATCCAAAGCAAACTTACCTGAGCAGGTTTTGTCTCAATTCCAGCATCTGAGCCTCTATAGATGAAAACTTTCCCGTTTCCGTCAAATGGTGCTCCCACAGCAAAATCTGTTCCGATATAAAACAAACCGCTTCCAGCTCTACACGCTTATTGTAATAATTTAAAAAATAAACCGCAGCCTGATATAGACGAGCAGAAGACATTCAGTTTAGTAAATTGTATGAATATGCCACATTTGATCAAATGTTAATGGAAGTTTCACTATTGAAACAATTTAAAGGAGAGTCATTGAATTTTTATAGTATTTATATTAAGTTACCATGATGGACCATCATATTAAATATAACCAAACTGTAGTAGAAGCCAAGAATAAAAATATGGAGCTTGAAATGCACAAAATAGGTCTTCATTAAATCTAAAACCTTTTTAAACAAAGACCAATCATATTCAATCAGTGAATGTTATTTACTGTTATTTACTTCTAGCTACCCAATCAAAATTCAGCAGTCTTTTTTTAAAAAAAAAAATTAAATAACTGTAGTCTTAGATTAAGATTAAAACTTTCTGAGTGGATGAAAAAGCTTTTTTTGTACCTCCGTATCCATCCTGGTCCAGATCTCCAATGCTGCTGACTGTCATCCCAAACATGGAGTCATATGTCCCGTTGAGGCGGATGGGCCGAGCCTGATCGTCCCAGTGACCAAATGGGTTTAGATACACATAAACAGCTCCGCCAATCTCTGCTTTACGGTCAAAAAAGTTGGGAGCTCCAACAATCAGGTCCGTCCAGCTATCAGAGGTGAAGAAGTACAAATTAGCGCTCCCTTAAACCGGTCTCTGCTAAGCTACACTCGCTGTTGTACTTGAATATTTTTATGCTACATGAAATTTTTCTGCATTTCATAGGGAAATACTGTAGCTACTTTTAACAAAAGTAATTCATTTGAAAGATTTTACAGATTAAAAAAATATTATCTGTAAGTTTAAAATTTAAAATGCCAGCCTGAAACATGAAACTGACCATTTTTATAGTGTAGTTCTGTATAGAACCCATTTTATGATAGACATCCAGAATGATTTCTCATTCAGCCTTTTCTCACCCGTCATTGTTGAGATCTGTGGTGGCTACTGAATACCCGAATGAAGAAGCCAGCTCCTCCCCCCAGAGGATGTGCTGTGGCACCAACCGATAAACGTTGTCTTTCTTCAGCAGCACCACTGCCCCAGTATGATTAGCCCGGGGAGCACCAGCCACAAAGGTTAGCTCCCCGACATGCATTATTCCCATGGCAGAGTCAACAGAAAACCCTAGAAGATGAGGAAGAAGAGAAGGGCAGAGGAGGTGGAAGAGGAGGAAGGAAGGGTCAAGGGTTAATATCGACCGTGGGGTCCAGAGGCTCACCTCCTCTCAGTGTGCCATGTTCTGCTCATCTTCTTACTAATGAAATGTGTGCCTTAAGTGACTATTGATTTTGTGCCTAAGTCATGATGGGTGTAAATGTCCTGTGTGTTGTGCTTGTGAAAGGTTGTGTGTCTACTGGTGGAAGCAAAAAGGCTGGTTGTGATAGTAACACAAGATGTATTGGCATTTGTCTAATGTCTCCTGAGATTCATGATACCGTAGCTCTGCATCGGTTGCCTCTGGTGAAGGTGGTGTGTAAACGTGGTGGGATGACATTAAACAGATTTATTGCCTAAAGCATCTCCTCTTGTATGTGAGTAAGCTTTGTGAGAAGATAATCTGTATGTGTGCAAAGGAATGTGAGGATGCGCACGCATGCAAATCAGGTAAAGCAACTCAGCGTGTGTATTTACAGGAGGAACGGTGTTTGCTTCATGTGCTGAATATTTCTGATCAAGCTGAGAAAAATAGCACGTAACACATGAAACATTTCACCCGAACAGAGGCATTTTCGACATGCACTTGCTATACTAGATTAAAAAGCAGACAGCTGGTGCAAAAAGTAAAGACAATCTATCTCAATCAGGACGTGAAGGACATTTGTTAGTCCTGAGTAAACATGCAGAAGGAGACAAAACAGAGACCAACAGTGAGCAGCTCCAGGGCGGCAGGTGTGGAATGCAACGTTGCAGCTTCTATAAAACCAACAGATGGAAACAAAGGTGCTACTTTTTCCACACAGGGTGGCTTTTAGCTCACAAGCTTGCAACAGGGTCAAGACTATGAAGCTTAATATGGAATGAAAGCATAAAGAAGCAAAGGGTTTTTTTTGTTTTTTTTAAGGAGATTGGGACCCCTCAATGAGCATAACAAAGGTGGGACTGGTAGTGTTAACCTTAGGTGTTTTTTAAAAAAAAATTTTTATTTAATTAGATAAGGCAAAGAAATTACTTGGAAAGAAAAGTGCAATTTCAGATATCTTTCTCCTCCTTGTAATTTAAATAAATTTAGTAAATTTGTCCTAACCATTAAGTTAAACAGCAAATACTTGAGGTTGTAAATATCTACTGATTAGTCTCCAGTGAAGTTTTTCCTTGCATATTATTATATATGTCCCCACATTTTATTATATATGTCTCCATATTTGATTTCATTTATCTATATTTGTGTGGAAATAACAGATATGAAGGTAAAAGGCTCTTTTCCTTGATTTTATTTTATCTAGTTATCTGAACAACTTGATTTGTAAAGCTGCAGCCAAAATGCAGGAGCAGCATATGATAAATGAAGCTTCTATAGGAATTAAAAGGGTAAGTAGCAAAACCAGGTGCTGCTAATCAAATGCGGTTGAATAATTGATCATCAGAAGGTGCAGCCACCTCTATAAAAGCAGAAGTTTTATCAGTTTGAAAAAAAACCCCTAATGTATGAAAGTCTGTGAAAACCTAAGTACACTCTATGGTTCAATCGCTTGTAGAACCACTTTCAGTAACAGTGACTTTCAAGTAACAACTTGGAGTAATCATTTTCTGTATGACTTAATCAGTCTCTCACGTCATTATGGAGGAATTTTGGCCCAATCTTCTTTATAATGTTTCTTCTGTTCATTGAGGTTTGCAGGCATTCATTTATGCACAGCTCTCTTGAGGTCCCTTCACAACATTTCAGTCAGATTGAGGTCTGGACTTTGACTGGGCCATTGCAACACCTTGATTCTTTTCTTTTTCAGACATTCTTTTGTAAATTTGCTGCTGTGCTGGGAACATTGTCCTGTGGTATGCCCCAATTTCAGCCAAGCTTTAGCTGTTGGATAAACGGCCTCACATTTGACTCTAGAACTATATAGAGGAGTTCATGGTTGACTTAATGCCCAAGTCCTGTGGCTGCAAAACAAGCACAAATCATCACCCCTCCACCACCGTGCTTGACAGTTGGTATGAGGTCCTGATACACTATGTCTGGTTGAGCCAAACATGGTGCCATGCATTTGGCCAAACTTTGATCTCATCTGTCCAAATGCTCCAAAGGTTGCAGAAGTCCTGTGTTTTGTGCACAATTGCTTCTCTAAGATAGTTGCTGATGTCTTTGTGTTAACACACAGGTCTGAATGCTCCAGACCAGGAAACTAACCAAATTCCTGCTTTTATAGAGGTGGGTTAGGGTTAGGGGCTTTCTGACAATCAATTAACCAAGTGCATTTGATTAGCAACACCTGGCTGCTACTTACCCAGTTCATTTCTAAAGAAGCAGTAAGGGTGAACTTAATTTTTCACATGCTACTTCTGCATTTTGGCATAGTTTTTGTTGAATAATAAATGACGGTGTAATACATCATGTCTGATATTCAACTGAGGATGTATTTCCCTATTTTGCTTACCTGTTGCATTTATCTGATTATTTTTACCTGCACATTTTTATTGCACATTCTGATGATTTGATAGTACTGTTTATTTCCTGCCTAAACGGCTCTTTGAATTGAAATTGAACTGAAGATGATGTCACTAAAATGTTGATGTTGATTAGTAGGAAACTATTTCTCTGTATTCACTGTTTTGACACTGACCTTTCTTATTACAGTAACATTTCCGGTATAGCCTCTTAACCCCCTATAAAATCAGGCTTAGTCCCTTTAGCTTGTAATAAAGAGATTCTATGCATAGTATTTGATTTGGCCTTGATGGAGGTATGAAGCATGTTTTCTTTTTATTCAGCAGGATATTACTTCCTGTAATGCTTGTCATGAATACTTTTACTATTTATTCAGTGATATTTAAGATACTACAATAGCCGCAAATTCCAACAACATTCCCTGTCATTTTAGTAAGCATGCATAGGTGAGGCATATCATCTGGTTAGGCTCAATGGAAGCACGTGGGTTATAAATGAAGGCTAAAAGGTCATGTGGGAATTAGTGTTGTCAAGGAGACGGCTCAATACGGTGAGTAGGAGGGTAAGCAGGGTCGGAGGAATGTGAATAAAGAGATTTATGGCAGATCCACACACTTAGAGGAAAAAATAATGACCGAAACCCCCAAACAACAAAAAATAGCTCCTGCTCAGCAGACTGGATCACTAACTACAGACACTAAATACTGTGAGATTCATCAAGCCATCAGGGAAATACAAAGAAACTAGACACTATTAAAAAAAACTCTAGATCCTCCTACTATTCACAGAGAGCAAAAGAGCGATCTTCCAGGAATGGTGATGCTATTTTCTGCAGAATTGATTTGTCCGTTGGCAGTGATTTTGTACCTACTGAGCTCTAATCCGGAACCTAACCTGGTCCAGAGCATGTTAGGTTCAGAGCATCAATTACCATGGCAATATACCCGGTAAGAAGTGAACCACCATTGTTGTACAGAAAACCCAGGATTAACCCTGACATTACCTGGAAAAGAGCAAGTCCTGCTTCGTAGTACAGGCCTCTTATCATAAAATATGAAATGTTGTAAACAATTGTGATAACCAACGAATCAGTCGCAGTTACTTTTCCTCTTGCACCACCATCACACTTGCATCTTTGTTTTTTTTGAATAGAACTTAATGGAACTCAATGGCTAACCATTAATTTTGATACCAAAAACTAATTTTATTCATTTGACTCTGATACTAAGTATATATTAACCTTGTTTAATCCCTTATTTGCCATTTAGGGCCATCATCAAAATTGAAAAAGATCAATAATGTTCAATAATGAAATACATGCCACACAGCAAATATATTTATAATGTTCCCATAAACCTCAATTGTACTTTGTGTTTAGAACTAGTTAGCAAAAGTTAGCATATTAACATGTTAAATAATTAGCATTGTCATTGTAAATATGTTAGCATGTTGATGATGTTCCTCGGTATAACCTCACACAGCTGTTAGGATGACTGTGGACTCATCTTGTATATTAGTTAAAGCATTTAAAGAATTCAGTTTAGTACAACTGCAACTACTGTGAGTGAAACCACCACCAAGATACCCTGGAAAGCTTCGTCCGGACAGACACATGCAAACTGACAACGGAGATCTACAGACAGAACAGACAAACACCCTCCTGCTACTCAAAGAGACAGTCATCTCTTCTGCATATACATAATTCTGCCAAGGCTTACATTTAATTAAATTCATAAAATGAAATAAAAATGTAAGAACGACTTTGGATGGCTGTCTCTTTTTAACAGTAAGGACAAAGTCCGATGTGCATAGACGACATACTAAAATCTATAAAGGCAGACATACTGTGTAACTGATCAGAAAGGATTAAGACAAAGATGGAGAAAAACACGATACTATTTTCCACTACAAGCCCAGTCCGGTCCAAACAACAACACCTCAAGCCTACAAACCTAGGTAGCTATTATGAGCTACATCCTCAAACGGTGTGGGCCGCCTGGATGGTTCCAGAGTTTTGTACAGCAGTGCATCTTCGACAGGGCTAGCCATGAACAAGAGCCCTATGGCCCAAAACAGGAGGAGAAAAGAGAAAGAAGCAGAGGGAGGATCGTGGGAGGGGTGTGATGGAATGGTGAAATGGCGAGGGGGGAAAAAAGAGTGAAAAGAGAAAAAAAGGGGGGAGAGGGAGGTGCAGGTGAGAGGTCGTGATTGATTGTTTTGTTTTTTTGTGGTGCTGCAGTGGTTTGTCCTGCAAAACCACTAGGTACCCGGTGGAGCGATGACGTATCAGGCTCAGACTGTACACCACTGACATTTTCAGATAATGGTCAGTATCACTGTACCTTTTGTTTGGTTTTTTTTGTAGTTTCCCTAGTTTGCCCAAGGAAGTGAGCAAATACTGGTATCATGAGACCTGATCCTCTCAGGCTACATGTCCACCCACAGTGAAAAAGGGTTCAAAAATGAGGTGGAGTCATATGCAGGGATTTATGAGTCATAAACAGCTAAGCCAAAAGTCATCTCCAGGAATGACAGGGACACTAAAAAATGTTTTTCTTCAGTTTAGTTGCTACTACTGCTAGTTCCTGCAATTAAGTCAGTCATATTGGGGTACAGCCTAAGCCCTGGTGTCATCCTCCCCCCAGCCCTCTCTATCTCTCCTGTGCGCAGGCAGCAGTGAGCAGGGAGGGCAAATCCTACCCAGGTAACTGTGGTAGGGCACAGGGATGAGCTGGGAATTAAGTTGTTTCTGATCTGCCACCTCGTAAGGTCCGTCATCATAGAAACCGAGGTCAAGCAGAGTCTGGTTTAGGAGCTGAACGCGCATTTCACCTGGAAAGGAAATAAGTGAGGGTACAGCATAGTGACAGAAACACAGTGCACACAATGGGCAATAGACCTTAGATATGCTTCCCAATTCCAACCTACACACTGTTTTACAATGTATTCAACATTTTAATTAACATAATGTAGTATTTAAGCAGTTAGCATTAAACAATTAAATATACTTTACCATTTTACACCAACAAAATTTTACCATCAGCATTGGTTTTGATCAAAATGATTAAAGATGCAGCCCACTCAAATATCAGCCTTGTTTATCATGCATACTGTGTGGTTTCAGTCTATTTCATTTTGCTACTTTTCTGAACTCGCTACAGAAAACATGCTTAGAATTTCTGTACTATGATAAATGTGGAACAGGCTCACACAGTCCGTTTCCATTGATCCAAATGCACATTTGATGCATACAGAAAATGTAATTCAGAATAAGATACATCAGCTTCATCTAGCAGACAAAAGACTTGTGTTTCAGCATTTAAAATGTGATTTGTATAAATTAAGAGCATGATGCAGCAGAGCACAGCTTTTTATTCCATCAGGCAGTCTGTTACTAAAATATGAAACTGATTTCTGCATCCAAAGTATCTCAGAGCATTTCAATTAAATGCATTCTGCTGTGCTGCATAATTTCTCCATTCAATCAATAGATTGGCCTATAAATTAATTGCACTCTCCTGTTAGAAGTACTTATTTAATTGGACAATTTACATGAATTGCTTTTCTTCTCTAGTGCGCATTAGCTGCAACAGGAATTCTTCTCATATTTCTTTTACACCTATAGTAAACTGTCTTTGCACTATAATGGAGCAACACCCAAGAAGGCATAAGAGAAAGAATCAATAGACACTAAATACAAAAAAACAGTACAAATTATTTCTGCTTGTCATTCATCTTTATGATGCACTAGTATCAGATCTAGTCCAGAAGAGAGGCATGGGCTGGCATGAATAGGACCAGCAGGAATGTATGTTTACTCAAGAACAGGTTTAATGTACTTGTAGTTGTACTATATCTATGTTATTCTACTTTCTGCTTCTATTCTATTGTACTCTATTTTGGATACAAATATTAGTTGTATTTCATGCCATTTTAATGCTTTGGTTTCTTATTATTTTGCTGCTAAATTATACTGTTATAGCAAGCTACCCAGCAATCTGTCAAATCATCAATAGCTGCAACATTGAAGTGATATACATGTCATTGAATCAACAATTATAATAGTATCATATGACTGTCAAAGTGCCATTCTATGTAATGAGTGAGTTACCTGATTATATATATTTTCTGAACTATTAGCCAGGTTGCAAAATAATTATCCAACAAAAAACGACGATTAAATTATGTTTAAACCTTTGTCCACATTTCACATAGTAAAACGCACAACTCTAAATAAAAGGACACTTCTGTCAATCAGTCACACTACCTTTCCAGTTGTATGTTCCCGGAGCCCCAAACAGAATGAAGTTGTTGTCTGGGGTGAAACTGACAGACAGGCCCTGCTGACAGAAACCAAACTGCTCGTGTCCCTGTGGCCGACCCTCACAGAACTTCCATTCCCCTCCATCCAGGTCATCTCGCTCAGTCAAGTCCTCACTCAACACATAGCAGCGTCCAATGGGATCACGGGTCTCTGATGGCTGGTTTACACGCTGCCTCAGTTCGTACAGGTGAGCACAGGTCTGGTGAGGTAAGAAAATGGCAGTGTGGCTTGGATATCAGTTTGCCTTTGATTTTTTTTAAAGATATGATACTATACAACACTACAATAACCAAATCATAAGACCACGTCTTCATCATTATAAATAACAACTTGACAGAGGAACCAAATCTGGAAATGTATAATGACTGTTCACATATCTCTTGATCACAGATCACTTCTTGACTGATGAATTTACCCAGTTTGGGCTGTTACTCACCACAACCTTCCCTCCAATGCCCTGACTCTTGACTGTAACTCCCAGCCACTGGTTGTCCTTGCTCTCTCTG
Organism: Cichlasoma orientale; assembly: GCA_034780415.1. Lineage (NCBI taxonomy): Eukaryota > Metazoa > Chordata > Actinopteri > Cichliformes > Cichlidae > Cichlasoma > Cichlasoma orientale. Next base: position 81,737 of record JAVDPK010002993.1, read on the forward strand.
TCCCACCTCACTGAGGCAAAACACAGAAATGTCATTCATGATGGCTTCCATATTGTAAGCCAATAAAAATTAAGGTTGCAAGCAAACAGCGCTTTGCTATGCAGTGAGTTGTTCAATTATATTTCACTTTTCACTTCACTGAAAAATGAACAAACTAAAGCATATTTTTATAGCAACAACAGTTAGAAGTGTTTTCATACAAAGATGTAATGCCATTCATAATCACTTGATCTTGCAGCAACAAAGTGAACCTAGTAATGCTTATTTTAATGTTAAAAAATTAAAATAAAATTTAACAAATAAAAGGCCATCAAATCTAACTGAAAACAAAATCTCTTCAGTGACACAAGCAAATAATTTCAGCTGGGAAAGCTGGTATATGGTTTATGTGTGTGTATCATCATGGCAAGAAGTTGTACTAAATGTGAGAGCAAACCTAACATAACAGGAATTACCACAGAGTACTTTTGCAGGTGTGTATATGCCATTTTCACACATGAACACCTCATAGTGTCAGCAGAATTAGGTTACAGCATTAACTAAATTTGCCCTTTCTCATAGGAACCACAAAACCGGAGATACTCTCACTAACAGAGCTGCTCCATTTGTTTTACGTAGGTGATTGTTGCTGACCGGATAGTGTGCAGGAGGAAAGCACATGACATCCACTCTTACTGTAGATACTCCAGATTAGATTCAGCTCTAATCTTACGGCTCATTCGGATATTAGCTGGCTGGGTAAAGTCTGTTTAATGAGCAATATGACTGATTTTGACATGTGCTTTCTCACCAGCATCAGGCTGAAAAAATATATTACATGGCACTTAAAAACTAATTATTTTACAAATGCCAAAATGTCACCCCAAATCCTTTTCCTAATATGGACACATGCAAGATTTGTGCACTTTACTGTTACATGTTTTTCTCCTTTGAGTGACAATTCAAAGTAATATCCATCCCTCAAAAGTTGCTGACTGTTCTGCCATTTCCTGCGCAAACTGAAGTCGGGCAAATGTTGAGAAAGAGTGGATGAAAAAATATTTTTTGTTCCACCCATTATACAGACAAATGAAGAACTTAAGTGTTTGATAATTAACTGTACTTACTCAGTTAATGCAGAGTGATGCTAGCATTAGACAAATGTAATGATATTAGGCCTGTGTTCCTTTAATGTGTTGCCCCAAACACTGGATCTAACATACAATTCTGCTGAATGAGATCTAGAGACATCTGAAAATAGCTGAAGTCTCAAGACTTAAGTAACTAAGCAGGCATGCAGAAGAGATGCAGAAGCTTGAGTTTGAAGATGTGTGTGGTCCAATCCATGAGTACGGAGTAAAGGGAGCACAATTTTCTTTCCCACTTTACTGTGGGATCTTTATCTGATATATAAATATGAAACAGTAACATTTTTTTCATTATTTCATCAATTAATGATAATTATCTTTGTTCAACAAAAGTCTGGTTCTTATTTTGATTTCCAAGTCCAAGTTGGTGTGTTCAAGGTTCTGTCTTTGCCTGACTGACCAGTTAGTGTTTCGTTTCACATCAGGCAGAACAAAGAAAAACACCAAAAGTCCAATCAAGCTGTTTCAGCTGCACTTTAAACTCACCGTCTCCATCAATATCAACCCTCTCACAGTCATACTCCTCTGGTGTGACTGGACACCTGAACAGGGCTCCAGGTCGACTGCCCGTCAACTGGCCCTGCCCTGCTGCCCGTGGCGCCCCCACCAGTATCCTAAATGCAAAAAAAAAAAAAAGACAAATCAGTAACAATTCATTGCACTACCTGGCCTGGTGTGAAAAATGGATATTGGATATTACAGTTTGACGTTTACTCAAAGCAGTTGCTCACCTAACCTTAAGTCACCATTACTGTAAAGTACAATCACCTGCAGCTCAAGTAACATCCTGGACATGAGGCCACATACAGCAGAGTATGTTATGTTATGTTGCCTTAAAATGTATTTATAACAGCTCTGGGAAATCTATATCTAGTGTACCTTGTTTGCACTCACATACAGCAGCTATTACCAGTTGTCCTTCACTAACAAGGCCAGGAAAAGTTTTATTCACAGTGAGGTGGTTGCTGATATTTTGGGGCCAGTGTCACTGCCCTCTGCCTTATTAGGAGTGGCTGATTCAGGCCAGGATGCTATTTAAAAACCGAATGTTGAGCCACATTCCACCCAACACCATCAGCCATGGCATACGCATGGAAGCGAGACGTGGGGAAACACAGAAGATAGAGTAAAGAATAAAGAGCAGAATATAACAGAAAATTAGAAAAAACAGGCAGAGGTCTACCCCCACACTGACAGCAGACTGCAGTGTGACTACATGTCTGATTATGAGAATGATGTTAGCAATGTAAATGCTAGGCTCAGCTGTGTGAATACACCCTGTGTGAATGCTCCCACCAGCAGCTCTCCTCATATCTACTTCGTGACTATCTACTGTTATGTACACACCTAAATAGAGCTATCGCTGTGAGAGAGAAGCCTTTAAATAGAATGCAACAGGCTAGAAGTACAGCATGGATCATGCAAGAATAATTCTAAACTGATGCCTTCGTGTTTACAAAGAAGCAGCTATAACAACAATGCTAGGTGCACAGAAACTCCTCTTTACTGCGCTAGATAGTTCAGATCAAGGTGCCTAATACACTACACTGTGTACATTTTACAGTACTGGAGTCACTCTGCTCTTGGTAAAGTAATTGGATCAAAGGTGCATCATTTCCACATCCAGATTTATCTGTAACACACAGATAAAGCTGGACGTGGCGTCAGGCACACAAACAAGAGGTTATTACATTACTAGGAATAATACAAAGCTTGCTTAATTTCATTTATTTGTTTATCTGCTCTTTTTGGTCATTGACTGATACAATAGCAGTGTCTATAAAATACAACTCTTTAGGTTTTGTAAAGATTTAAGTATTGCTTATACTTTCTGCGTCAGCAAGTCTGCTTCAATCCAAGTGACATAAATTTTGTAAAAAGAGACAGGAAGTGCAAGGGTTTGTGCGGACATCTGTGTGCCTGACAATTTTTTGTGATTGTGTGGAGCCGTCCTCCAAGACTTTACATTACAGTGCACCAACTGCGCATATGCCCCCAGCCCCTTAAAGTGACCAAAGCTTCTGTATTTTTTTCAGAGTTACCATGTTTAACATTTTAGTCCACAGTTCTAACACAGCAATTCAAGTGTTAGCACAGCACAGTACTTATTTTGTAACTACCAGTTTCAACGATTTTGATTTCTGATGGTTGATAAGCAAAATAACGGAAGGAGGAAAATGACTACAACATTTAGGGAGTGAATACTTTTATTTTTATTGTGCAAAAGGCCAAAAATGTGAAGGTAAAGTGAAAACTGCACTCACTGCAGCACTGCTAACAGGATATCAATTCATTGCAAGCATCTGCAAAGACAGCATGCTGACACAAAGTGAGAAAAACCCTGAGTGATGTTACAGCTGAGTGTATGCAGACCCCAGCCCAGCAGTCAGAGCCTGATCTTCAACAGGTAACAAAGGCAGTGACGAGCGGTCAGGCTTGCAGCGTTGTACCTGCACCTGTTTCTAGAATCGCCATGGCAGTCGCTGTGAAGTGCTCTTTGGACTGATTTACAGCTTTGCTGCTGGCTTTGTGCTCATACTTAAACACGAAAAGACAGCTGTTGCATGGGTCGTCATTAGAACAGGAATTTGTGCTGGTGCCTGGGACTGAAGCCTGAATTTATATTGTTAAATGTAATTATGTGACTTGGCCAAGTTGTACAGTAACAAACTTTTTTCACCAAGTAATTAAGTAACATAATATATGCCAGAGAACTAACAAGTAATATGTAATGCATTATTTTTTTAAAGTAACAACTCCAATACTGGTGATCAGTGTTATGGAAACAATAGCCACAGGACAGTGGCACAAAAATATAGTGTGCTCCACATGCCCACATTTAACTTATTTTATCCTGGCTGAGCACAGCATACACGCAGCCCAGTGATGGATTTTCGTAAAAAAGTAAAAGCAGTGAATTTAAAATGTTACTCAAATAAAACGAAGCAGTGCAAAATAAAATTAAAGTAGCAAAAACATTCATTAAGTAGAAACACTCTAGTCAAAGTGATATCTGTATTATAAGAGAGAACAGTCATTTTTTTGTCTCACCCTTTCTGGAGATCGGTCACATGTACAGTATTGAAATCTGTGGAATAAGGGGGGTTTATGTATACGTACATGTTTAAGGTGAAGAAGAAATGAAATTGTACAGAGAAGGTGTTTATAAAGACATTTTTGGACTACAAATTCCCCAATTTAAATATAGATTTGTTTAGGATTTTGCTGACATCACAGGAACTTCGCTAGTATTTAATAATACATTAACCTATATGGCTGTCACTGTGCCAATTCTAGGTAGTCCACTTTAATAACCCTACTTTGAACTGTCACTGTCTTGGACTAAAATGATTTCCCTTTTAAATGCAGTGCTTAAGTACAAAGTTGAATTAAAGGACAATACTCGTGTGTAAGTACTTCAAAATTTGTTCTTTACTGCAGTCTTCCCACATAAACTAACACTGACACAACCCAGACTGCCAGACAGCTTAACTTTCTATTTTCTGCTCCTGTCGTCTCTTTCCTGACAAATACGCCTGTTAAGGTGCAGCTGTGCATGCCTCGGGAATGATTCCCCTCACCTTAACAACCAGAAACCAAAACAGGCACAGAGAGCAAACATGTGAAATGATGTTTCACACCACCATTGAACCACATGGGGGAAAAACAAACAAAAAAACAAACAAGCAATGTTAAGCCAATGCATACACATGTTTAACAAAGAGGAAATACCTATCACTAAAAAACAAAACAAAACATAACAAATCACCGGTTCCTCTTATAGCTTACGGCTACATTCCAGGAGGCTCTGGTTTATGTTTTGGAGTTAATGTGATACCTCTCTTCCGCCCACATGCTCAGATAGGCAGGTGTCAGGATGTAAGGCTGGGATGTCTGATTATCTCTTACACCACCTTTATTTGTAGAAGACACTTGGATGGCTCCCAGTATGTCTTTTCCCCTCAACTGTAAAACAGGCTGAAATTATTCTTTCTGCAGAAAACATTTCACAACATCTTATGCCTATTTCATAGATATAAGATACTTTATATCCATCGATAAAATCAGTCAGGAAAAAAAAATTATTTCAGTGATTTATCGTGAACAAATGCCACTTTATTTACAGCCTCTCAACTTATATCTTGTGTGATAACTGATTTTAAATATTTGGGATTTGAACTGTTGATAGATGCACATCTGTACCAGATTCGACACAGATAAACTGTCATGACTGAATACTGCTTCCATTCATTTCCACTTTACCTACTTTCTAACTCATATCATTGTTTAGGATTGACTCAGACGGTATGATCATGAGCTTTACTGCCAAGATCATTCTCTCAGTAAATCCACATTTGGCATGGTGTGTGCATGTGTGTGTGCGTTTTTGTGTGAGTAATGTGGCTAGTAGTGGGAATGTTGCTGCTGCTGCACACTGACCCTGGAGGAGATATCAGGGTGTTGATGTGATGGTGATGGTGTCTAGTAGAAAACCCACATGAACCCAGATCCTGCAGATCCAGCACCAGCATGTGTGTGTGTGTATTACTTTGCAGTGTTGAACACACAGATAAGGCACCTGGGTTCTGTCTACATAAGGATCCCCTCCCTATCTGAGAAACTGATTAAAACAAGTCTAAAGCCCCGCATGAGGCTTTACTTGGGGATAGCAATGCTATATGCCACTGGTTTTCATGCTAGTGGGGGATAAAATCACTGCAGGTGGAGTGTGAGAATTTTGCTGGGATTTGCTATTCTTCTCTTATATAATGAAAATTCAACGTGACTCCTATTTTATTTATTTATTTATTATTGGTTGATAAAAAGTGTGAGATGTGAATTATTTTGGGGTTTTGAAGTGTGGCAGAGGAGGTTGTAGAACCACTAAGCTTTACCAATAACAGCAGCCTAATAAATCACAACTGCAGTGTTCTGTGTCTTCTGCTTACAGATGTTAACCACAAGACTTTTAAGACTTGCTTGTTAGTCTTACAGCTGAAGCTGATGGAAATGGTCATAAATCAAAGTCAGTGGGGTACATTAACTGGGAACATTGCGTGTTTGTACAAAATTTTATGGAAATTTGTCCATTATTTGCTGACATAGTTAAATTTGGAGTAGTAGTCCACCAGTAGCCAGTCAGACTGGTATAGTTATACCTGGAGCCATGGCACATGTGCTCAGGGAAAGCATGAAAAACAAGCACTGATTTCAAATAAGGATGCCTGCCATCACCCATATAAAAATGCTGAATTGGTGATAGAGAAGACCATCAAAACAAGCTGTCAGTCATTTTTTTAATCAAGTAATTACAGTGCACAAAGAGAACGCACCCATTACAGAAAGCAGGGGGAGGGGCGCCTACAGAAAGCTGTATGTAAAGCATCATGTTCTTCTGACTATGATGTTTTGTTTGCACTTGAGAATCTTGAATAGGTGCAAAAAGAACCCATAAAGAGCTGTCAACAAAATATCACAGCAGTTATTACAGCGCCATGCCAAAACCCGCTACATGTATACCTTTGTTCTGATTTGTGATTTACAGCCGCTCCAAGGCCATCATCCTTTTTTCACTCGCTGATCATCACAAAAACAACACAGACACTCATTACGCTGCACTCACACTCATGTGTTCACTGAGGGGAGCATGTGCAGTGACCCCAACACTCTCTCCACTATCCCATTCACCCATCCCCCCACCCAGGTTGGGTGCGTGCACACACACACACACACACACACAATTTTGTCCTCCCTCATTCCTCCCCCACTTTCAGGAGTCACATCTCTGTACAGCCTTCCATACAGCAGCCAGTGAGAACAGCAGGGAACCAGGACAACAATGTGATTGAGAAAGATCAAAGAAATGCATCACACATGTAACCAATTTAAACCAATAATCTCGCAGTAAATAACAAAGAAACTGCGCAAAAAGTTTTATTTGTACATGAGGGTTGGTCTGTCCCACAGACTTGGTTCTCATGCGCTTACAGCTTATTAAATTGTTTAGACCAATTTTTGTAGTGTCCATGCTGTCTGTTGCACGATCACATGTGTGACTGCGGCTTGGTTAAAAAATTCCCCTAACCCTCACAATGAATTTCATATTCTCATAAATCAACTCATACTCAAGCTAAAAACAAGGGTGCCTTTTCTTCATTGTGAAAGAAACACTGTTGACATGGCAATAGCAGCGTGCCAATATGCAAACAAACCAATACACCACTGGGGAGAACGCAAACATCTGCAGGGAGGTATTTTACAATCCCAACAGAATTGAAAGCTCTGTGTTTGTTTAGAAAAAGAAAGCACTGTCACTTTTTACGCTTGTCAACTGAATAATTTTTGAAGAGCAACTTAAACCTTTTAGCAGCATTTAAAAGCTTTTTTTCCCCGAGCCCAACCCTTTTCTCAGAATGTTCCAGCCATGGGCTTTCAAGGGATAATCAGGTTTATGAAATGACTGAAATGCGCCCTGAATATTTTCAATATTTTGTTTCATTTCATTACTGCTGCTCTTTCCTAATCTGTGTGCTCACACCCTGAAACATCTTTCCACAACAGACCAGCAGGAGATTGCTGCTCTATAGACAGTGGCTATAAAGGATCAGCATGGGGCCAGAGGCTTTTTAGACCTTCTGTTGGTATCCTGGAGTAAGGGTGTGTCCTCTGACCTGGAAATGCACACACATACAGCACACTCATATATACATACAAGAAAAAGTGCTATCGTGTACTTGAAAACCTAAATAAATAGTGTTCAAATCGCTCACACACTCATGCAGATACTCAGCAAACAAACAGCGCAACAACTGCAAAGTACAGACCAACACACAGCCTGTGTAACAGTGTCAACGAGGGCAATGACTCTCATAAAACTTAAGCCAAATGGCCTCTTTCAGAAAATGCCGTGTTTAAACACCTGACTCCAGTTTCTTGCTGATGAGAAAACGACAGCTGAGATCGAGGTGACCAAGCTGTGAATCACCGTGTTTTAACATTTCCAGTCTGGGCAGAGGAAAAGAGAGTTGGGCACTGCTCAATAATTCGCAAAAAGAACGACAGAAACAGCTGCCAGTTCCTGCAAAACTCCTTTGGGATGTTGTGGTTCACTGCCCACGGATGTGACTCAACTTCCTGCCTGTTTGTGGACATCACAATCGTGGTGCATTAATGTAAAAAAAACAAAAAAAACATTTTGAACTGGCTCTTCTGAACAACAGCGAGAGCAGATTTGAGGCTGAAAAATGCTTTTGACTGTATTCGAGGCCAATGGTAACCCCATCCTTACCGCACATGCATCTTTAACAACCCCTAAACTCACCACCTGCCCCACTGATCAATAAGTGAAGAGTCATTTCGGGGCATAGATGGGCAAATGATGGCCCTTGGGTACTATACCATCCCTTTTTACATTCTCCTTTTGTCAACCCCCTCCCACCCCCCATTAGCTGGTCATAAACCTATTGATTTGTCTCTATACTCATCTGCTAGGGTTCTCAAATTCCACTGTTAATTTTAAGTTAGTCTCATTTCCCATTGTTATCGTGTTTCCTTAATTCTTTAATGAAGTGAGTTTGCTGGTAGTAGGTTCATAAGCTGTGTGTTCATTCATCCATCTCTCTGGGATCTTAAATACAGTACCGGTCAAATGTTTGGACAAACTTTGACTGGTACTGTACACAGAATACAGCAAGTGAAAAGCAGGTAAACAATCATTAAGTCACTTTTGCCTTTTTTCCCCCCTAGCACAATGAAATTACAGCTATGCCAACCTCACGTGGTGTGTGATGTTCTAAATAAGACAGAAACAGGGGTGAGAAATCTAATATATTATGAGAAGGCTAAAATATGAGACTTATCAACTTTATGTAAAAAAAAAACAGTTAATGAGGGTGTAAGAGCATCAGCAGCAAATATATAGCGTGCACTATCACTACTATAATCACCCTCCTGTGTGTGTGTTGATGTGAGTCTGTGTGCATGTAGTTTTTAGTTACAGAATATCAGGTACAGTGACTGGCTTGCTTCTTTACCATTCAAGTTAAACCTTCTTGTTCATCTTAATAAAAAGGATTATTTAAAAAGACATAATAAAAATATTATGTTACAATATCTCTAACTTTTTATATAAGCTGGTCATATGTTAGCAAGCACATTAGTTACCCAACAGTTACTGGATGTGCATATTGATTATGTAGCAGCAACTTTATGTGTTGAAACCTGTTTCAATTTAGTAATCAATAAAACTCCAACTTTGCCAACACACTGCATTTCAACTTACAAAATATTTGGTGCAACTTCAAAACATGGAGCTTTTTAATTTGGCGCTCAATCGTGGTAGCTATCAACATTTATAACACGCTAAGGGTCAGCTCAGTCAGCTCGGCCCATATCTGTTCAAATGTCTGCTGCAAGTCTCTGCAAAGGGCATCTATTAGAATAATAAATAATACATTAATTTCACACGATCACTGCCATCAAAACTAATCTTAGAAACAGAAAAACAATTTCAATAAATACAAACAAAAGGCCTGCACATCGCTTCTAATTTCCTGTTCTTGTCTGGTTGGCGTGGCGTCTTTCTGGGCATAGATCAGTGGCCTATCAGTTCCCGGTAGAGCAGCTATCAGGTGATTTATTAAACTGCTTCTTTAGCAGTCAAGCCAATGTGTGCGTACACATACACATACATATTTAAAAACACACACACATGCACGCATTTAATCAAAGGGGAGGCATGCAATGATTTATTCATCTGTTACCATCAGGCCCTTGACACCTCCCCCACATTCAGACCGTGCCATATTCATAAGTGACTGCTGGAGTCAGCTTAAGGTATTGTTAAGATTTTTTATCAGAAATCAAGGAAAGCAAAGGTCAGAGTTAAAAATAACATAATTAATTATGCAGATAATATTACAAAATGTTTTTTTTAAAAACATATACATATGTACTCTGATGCAAGCTCAAGATTTTATCTGCTAACTGTGAAATGCAGATGCAGAATCGGCTTCTGCAGCACTGGTACAATGTGCATTTTTCTGCACCTCCATCGGGCCTAAGTTGAATGTTTCCTCCTGACTCTGCAGATTGTGCGTCAGCTTTCAGCAAGCACGCAGTCTGCAAAGTAATATTCCTGAAAGCTCTGGACCAGGCAGTGCTGCTTCCCACCAAGCTTTTGTCCGAGCCCGGGCAGCCCAGTAGAGGAATAGGAGAATGCTAAATAGACAGAGAGTAAGTGGGCGGTAGAAAAAGAGCATTTATCTAGTTTATGTGCATTGGAGACTGTGAAGCCCATGCTGCATAGCCTTTGCTCTTTCTGATCCCGCGTATAAATGAGCACTGCAATAGTTCTTACATTTATGAGGCTTTCACATGAATGGTCTCTGGGAGATTTAGTGAGAAAGTTATTGTAGGATAAACTGAAAAAAAAGGGGGAAAGAGAGCGGGAGAAAAATCATGAATTGAATTAGGGAGGAAAAAGGGGGGAAGCTTCATTCTCAACCCTTAAGCCAGGGTGAAAAAGCAGCTTTTATCTCTGGCTGTTGTAATGGAAATGAGCACCCAGAAATTTTTCTCTGTGTAATAAACGTGTGAAGAAGTTCTGCTGTGCTCTGTTTTAAAGCAGTAATACATATGTGTGTTAAACAAATGAAACAGCACAGGAAGGCATGTTTAATATTGTGAATGACTCAGCCTGCCTACTTACTGTTTCTGAGTAAGTGTGTTCAACCTGACAAGAACAGCCACTGCAACTATTAGGGGTACCCAAGCGGTGTATAACATTCATACCAGTCAGCAAGTTGAGTGTGGAAGACCATACGTTTCTATTGTGTACAATGTACAATTATTATTGATCATATTTTGCAATGTGGGAAAAGCAAAATCATGTGTCAAGCCACTCATGAAGGGCACTGAGCAGATGTTCGCTCACGTTCCACTTTCATGTTTCACTGTGTCATCACTGGATGACAATCAGTTGCTTGCTGTGATGTGATGTTAGGTAAGAGACAAACTCGCTGTATTAACCAGTTTTTAGTTTTTGTGCTAGTTGAGCTGGTATTTTCTCTTTGATAAAGCATAACAACAAAGTACATGGGTATGTTTTCCAAAATGGCAAACCTTACCAAACCAAAATAACAAATCTCTGGAAACCCTTGGAAGTCAGCCAGTGATTACCGCTATGTTACAGTCTTCCTTTGGGTGTTAATCAAGCCTCCAGTTCAAAAAGAGGATTTGTTCAGCCTCAGAAAACTTTGCTTTAGATTCTTATTCAGCCAATGAAACCAAACTCCAGACAAGAAGTCTGGGACTATATCAGCGACCTGTGCCCCCCCCCCCCCCCAGGCAGTGAGACTGAGTGTTCCCGGTCCCAAAAGCAGTACCACATGTAAACATGACCACTACTGCAACCTGAGACTTTATTACTTTTCTTATGAAAGATTTGCAGCACGGTCTCCTGAATAAACTGTAGAATAAATCAGTCTAATAGTATTATCAACACTGTGTGGCTTTGCAGCACACGCTATATATGGATTTAAGATTTAGATTAGCCCCCTTTTATAGACCAGTGGAGTTCAATAATACAGATATGAAGTGATATTACAGATATTTCAGTGAAGAAAAGCAATGATTTGTGACCTACACTGGATCAGCAAAGCAGAACTGCCGTACCCCCACATTTGTTAAGCAATCTGAAACTGAGAAACTCTGTACATTATTAATGCATTATGAGGCAGAAAATCCATGAAAGTGTAAAACAGGATGCTTTCCAGTGGAACTGGGTCCAGTGTGGAAGCAAGCTATATGTGCATGCAGAACATGTCATGCTGTTTTAGGTATACTACCATATGACATTAAAAGCTTGCAGTATGTAGAAGCAACAGACACTGAATACAACGTATCAGCAGTCATTCACTGTACAAGCAAGCAATTTATTAATACATGGATCTGCCCTTTTTTAAGCTCATTTTTTTTATTTCAGGAAGAAATTTTGTTGATTTTGCTAACACCTTCAACCAAAGAATAAAAACAGCAAAAAAAAAAAAATACTCATGTTCCCACCATGGTGGGAGTTTAATAAGCCCTTTAATCTTGATTAAGGGTGAAAGACTTAGTGATATTTAGCAAACGCTAATATGCTACACATGTGGACATGAGTGTGTAAGCATGCTAAAATTAGCATTAAAATGAATGCACTCTTGTCCCTGAAGTAGATCCTTACGAAGACACGGACGTCATTGTAGACTTGCTTGGCAATAAAGCAGCAGAGAAAATATGAAAATAAATGCATAAAGTTGCCATCATTCTCTCACAAAGCATTTATCGCTACATCAGTTCTACATTTGGCCTTAGAATGAATTGTCTTACATATAGGATTTTTTTTTTTTTAAATCACAGACTTACCACAGTGTAAAGCTATTTATTATTTAAAGTTAGGAAGATTGGTAGTGAGGGGCTCAAGCTCAGGGGGGATTCCTCTCTTCACCAGGCAGTATACTATTAGCAGAAGCACTTCTCTTAGTATTAAAAATAGCAGATGTACACATAACTCAGACTCAAATACCCCTCACATCTCATACTCTGTCTGGCATGAGCAGCAAAAGAAGAAATTCCCTTATTTAAGCTTTGGTCTCTACTTCGGGGGGGGGGGGGTGTACAAAAGGCTCTTATCCCCTTTGAGTGTGGCATGCTTTTACTTCCTCTAGATGTGTCAGTGACCTGCACCTCCTCACAGTATGTCAGTCAGTAAGATATTATTGTCTCACATGGGCTGACCTTTGCTGCAATACTGAAAATAAACTGTAGGATTTGATGCTGTAAAACTGAATAAAAAGGTCATTATTGTGTAAACCTGGGAGCAGCATCAAATCAAAATTTCTCCAATATTGCACAGCCTTTACTGAGCTTCCTATAAACCATGGAACTCAAAGGATGGTCGTGGTGAAGCTCTTTCATGGGTGACAGCATGATTAAGTTGTATTAGCACTTACATTACTTTATAGTGTGATCGAATCATGAGTAAGCACAGGACAGGGCATCAAAGCAGTCATATCATTTTCCCAGTCGAATAGGGTGACATAACACACAATGAGCGTAACACATTATGGCCACGGGTGACAGTAACCCAAACCTTCATAGCACAAAAAGAAAATGAGTCAGTAGCATCTAAGTTTCAGTCCGACTGTTTCGGGACTGTACATCACGGGAGCAGAAGTCATAATGGCAGCATGCCGGAGACTAAACTACCAAATAGGAAATGTAATAACACGAAGGGAACTATCATAAAGCTTAATGGAAATATATTATTCAAACAGGAAGCATAACTATGCTGCTTTCTGAATAATGCAGATCTCTGAAGGTGCAATAAAAGCTGTCTGCATTGGTTCAATTTTCTTTTTTTTCCCATGAATTTAGACTTTCCCACCAAGATGAATGCCAGAATTTTTTCCCGCTGTTATATTCCTGAAATAACATGTCAGGCTTGTCCAGAGTGTAAACAAAGAACCCCAAACTGTAACACACTAGATAGTTTCCCATTTCCTGCTGAAAGCCAGTGTTTATTTTAGCACACATAATGTCAAAAGTCTCATAACCCCCAACAAAAAAACCAAAAAACATATTTTAACTGAAAATGTGATTTTACCTCAAATATAACCAAGTAGGTTTGTGCCTAAACTAATCAAATTTGACTTAAATTCGTGTGAAATGGCAGAGGATGATTTTGTGTTGTAACAATGGGGAATACATTATTATTCATATAGGGTTACTACCACATTAATGTCACACCATTAAATTCCAAATACTTCGCATAAAATTAAATTTTAATGCTCAAAGGTTATATTGTTACCAAAATATTATTATAATGACTGATTTGGCCTAATAGGCATTTGTTTCCACAACCTATACCCATTAATATTACACCATTATAAAAAAGTTAGTCTCACCACAGTTAATACCAAGCTTTACAATAACAAATAAAGGAACCACTTCAAAAACAATAATATTTCCCTCAGAAGAAGGCAAAGAGCAAAAACAGAGTTAAAAGAGTTACAGTCACCAATGTGACCATTAATACAAGTGGTATTTTTTGCTCATCAGCGTGATGAAATGGCAATATGTCCTCAGATTGTTTCTCCTCCACCAAAGCGAACAAAAGATATTTCAGGTTGTTATTTCAGGTTTAGGTGGCCAGTGCTGCTTTATCTTCTGAGCAAATTCTCCTGTTTCATAAACGAAACATTTTAGAAGGACATTGTGCTTTCATGAAAAAACACAGGTTAACAAAGCTGGAAACCTAGCCTGAAGTTAATGAAATTGGTAAAACAATAAATTTCTTTATATCCAGTCAAATTGTTTCCTTAATATTTCTAAAACCATGGCTACACCCTTGAAAGCCATCTGCACTGACTCAAGCATTACTGAAGATGAAATCATCATAAACATCGAAACATGAAGTACTTGCGATTTCACAGCATACTGGCAGCAGCATTATTCATGCCACTTTCTTCAAGTAGATGCATCATCACATCAGGTCAGATTTTTATTGACTGTCTCCTGGCACTGATATCACTGATGGACAGTATTTCTGGAGTCTTACTCCTTGTTTACTCTGGCCACAGCAGTGAGCCATACAATCCTTTATTCTAGTAGCCAGTTTTTAAAATAAGTCCCAGGAATGGTGCTGGACAGCACGCTGGTTTTCAGAGGGGTGACATGACTCTGTCTGATGTCATTCCCCCGGTCTTACCAGGCGACAGGGTGACTCCAGCGCGGGTAAACTGAGGAGCCAGCAGTTAAATATGGAGCTCCAAAACAGGAGCTTGTAGTAAGTTAATTCCCTCATCTTAAAGAATTAATTTTCATTTATACCACACGTGTGACGTGAACGCTGCATTTGCTAGTGTTCAGTTTTGAGCTAACGTTAGTTTAAACTTAACACCACTAAATTTCAAGGGAAATATTACATCAAACATTGCTATATTTATTTCATAGCTATAGTTAAACTGCAGATAAAGATTTTACAGAAAAAATTAAGGGTTAATTTGCTGTCATCATATTTTTAAGCAACATTTTAAATCCCCGTTTGCTTGTTTTTTTCTTGCAATGCTGCAACCGCACTTTGGTAAATCTTCTGAATATCAGCAGATATAGTAAATTATCATATTTCTGTGCAGTGTGTTAATCTCAGCAGAAAATGTTTGACAAAAACTGTATTATAGTCTAGTGATAGGACTTTAACTGTACCAAAGGAATTAGCAGTAGAAAAGTAAATGTTTATGACTGATGGAAAATACACTTTATCGTTCTGATACACCACCAAATCAGATCAGATGGAACATTTCTCATCAATGTTACTCATAAAACTTCAAGAGAGCTAAACTTTGGCTGCCTCTTATTTGCTGTCCTGCAGTAAACATTTCCAAAGATCTGCAAGCAGACTTGTTATCATTTATTCATGAACTGCTGGAGGATTGGAACAGGACTCGTGAGTGTTGCAGTCACACTGAAAGACCCATCAAAACAGCTGCCGGCAAACAGCAGATTAGAGAGCAAACACACATGCACAACTTATCTTTGAGCACATACACACAGCCTAACAGACTAAATAACACTTTAGTGTCAAGACTCTCCACACCCTGTCAGTCTACTTCAGCATCAGATATGAACTGCTCCTAGAAAATCACTTAAAAATTTTCTACCTTTTAGGGAAATAAGAGCCTCTTTTGATTCAGGAAGCTCACACTCATCCACTCTGCATTCAGTTTAACTCAGAGCTCTGTATCCTCTCACTGTGCATGCTGCACATAAGCATTTTTAAACTACTGCACTCTGTTCAGTTATGAGGAAAGCAGTGATTTGGCAAATTTAACGACTGATGCAGCATAGAAATGCTGACTGTGTTGGCATTAGCTTTTTAGATTCCTAAAAATGAACTCACGATGAGTTTTTTTTTTGTATGAGCAGGTGCAGATACAAGACATCACATATTTGAACTGACTCAAAAACACTCAGGACATACAGGACGAGCTCAGTGCCGCATTCACACTCACCAGCTCTGAGTGTCTGGGGTACGCTGTTGGTGAAGTGCAAGAGAGAAACCAAAAAAGGTGCCATGGTCTCCCAACTTATGCAGTGTGTGAGTAGTATCCAAGTTAAAGCCTTGGACATGACTTAAGAGGGTCAACACACCCCAGATGAGGGTAGTCCACAGTTCAGAGGAACGAGATGAGAGGGGAGCAGTGGTCCTGTGTCCCTCTGGGGCTGCCATAGCGGGGTGCAGGTCCTCTAGCAAAGCAAGTTCAGCTCAGGAAGAGCACAGGGGAGATTCCTTCTCTGGCTCCCAGAGAGCTAAAGGGCAATAAGGGGAAATCCTGCGTGATCTCCTCTGCTTCGCTCTCCTCTCTGGATGCCTCCCTTGTTTCCCTCGCTCTGTCTCACTGCCTCTCAACTCCGTTTGCTGCTGTCAGTCTGAAAGAGCAGGCTGTGAAAATGCGGCTGCTACTACTATGTGTGTGTGCAAGTGTGCTTCTCTCAATACATGTGCGCCTCCCCCTCCTCTATACTCAGAGGGAGACAGAGGACAAGTGCCTTGAATAGCCCGCTCACTCCTCCCCCTCCTCTCTCCCTCTCTTTCAGCCCTTCATCCCCTGCTCCCTCCCTCCCTTCCTCCCCTCTCTCAGCTGACATCAACACTCAAGGGAGTTGTGCCAAAATACCAGGCAAGGTTGTCAGGATACTTGGAGGCCATTGAACAGAGTGAAAGAGGGTGAAAAGACAGCAGACCGTTTTATCTGTTGAGTTCACACGGTCCAAATTCCCTCCTTCTGTGGCCACTCGTTGCTGCAGGTGGTAGGGTTGCCACCTTTCACAGATGAAAATAAGGGACGCCTACCACGTCTTCTCAGGGCGATGACCAACATGGTCCAAGTCGCCCGACTCACATTTTATGTTGTTTTTTGGGGGGGTTTTGTAAAGGGGTGATCAAGAGTCATTAGTCATACATACAATTAAATACTTTTTTAGCAATGAAGACTTTATTGCAAACGATTGCTACAAATTGTTTGATGCAAAACATGGGTCAAAAGTGACCCGGCTGAGTTTTTATCTTCTATATCTTTGCAATAAACTAATTTCATCATTCAGCATTCAAGGTATTCCTCAATTCACTTGTTTTTGATCATCATACATTCTTATTTTATTTTTTCCTTTCTTATTTTTTGAATAAAAACCCTTTTTGTATCACTACCCTTCTAATGCACAAAATGGGTCAAAAATGACCCGCATTCATTTT
>JAVDPK010002993.1:99257-114552 GCA_034780415.1 Cichlasoma orientale
TGTGTGTGTGTGTGTGTGTGTGTGTGTGTGTGTGTGTGTGTGTGTGTGTGTGTGTGTGTGTGTGTGTGTGTAAGTATGTATCCACAAATCCAAGCCCTGTGTGTGTTGAATTTCTCTTTCACATACATCTACACAGTGTGTGTGAGAGAGAGAGAGTGTGTCTGCTGTCTGCAACCCCTAAAGCTGTGCGGATTAGTGACAGGACCCCACCAGAGCATGACAAGGCTTTTGTCTCTGGAGCCCAGTGGTTTTATGGTAGAGCATATTCGTGTGTGTGTGTGTGTGTGTGTGTGTGTGTGTGTGTTGCTATGTGTGAGCACATCTGAAGGCATGTACCAGGAAAGTTATTTGTTGTCTTTATTTCCCGGCTTTTATTTCTTAATCATAGTTTGGAGATGGGTCAGCAGATGAGGGGGAAGAGGCATGTAATTTGAAGGCAGGCATATCATTGTGTGTGTGTGTGTGTGTGTGTGTCTGAGTGAGTGTGTATTTGGCTAATGGGCATACTGTACTGCTGTCCTGCTCAGCTATAACCGTTGTGTCCCCAGCAGTCATTCTAAAGGACTTCAATCCAGCTTGTGTGTCTAAGTCCATACCTGAATCAAAATGATGAATTCTCCTCAGATCGGTCTATGTTATCATTAACAGTTCAACAAGAAATATATTTGCAAACTAGCCAGTTCTTTCAGATAGATCACTTCTATCTATTAATAGACTGTCAAACCTTACATTAAGCAGATTCGTAAGTAGATTACTGATCGAGAAAAGGTCTACCCCTCAGTCAGTCAGGAAGAAAAATATAGTACTTTATGATAAGACTCTGAGGGTCAGAGGTTTAACCATGGGTAGTATAAAAGATGGACATAACCACTGTGATGTCACCCACTGATTTGTGAAGTCCTACAAAAAGTCAAAATGATGGCATTTCTGCTGTGGTGTTTTAAAAGTGGATGTGGCAAACAAGTGCTGGATCTGACAATTTACAAAATGAAGTTAATGTGTATTTAATATGACCTGAAATGAGTGACTGAGCCCATAAACTCATCAGGAAATTGTTAACTGAAGTCAGGGCAGAAGGCCCTTTTCTTATAGACTTCTATAGGACTGGAACTCTTTTTGCAACCACAGGTCTGTGGAAGCACTAAGTACTTGATTAATTGGGCCTGATTAATTGAGTGTGACCAATTCTATAAAAGCAGAGGTTCTGGCAGTTTGTTGGTCTGGAGCATTAACATGATCCCAAGGAGAAAGGCATCAGCGATGATCTCAAAGAAGAAATTGTTGCTGCCCGTCAATCTGTGAAGGGCTATAAGGCCATTTCTGAGGAAATTGAAATCCATCATTCTACAGTGAGAAAGATTATTCACAAGGGGAAACCCATGAAGAAAGTTGCCAGTCTTCCCAGGAGTGGACATTCCAGCAAATGTTCCTCAAGGTCAGACTGTGAAATGCTCAGAGAAATTGTAAAAAACCAAAGAGCTACATCTCAGACTCTGCAGGCCTCAGTTGGTATATTAAAAGTTTCAAGTCTGGTCTTAAAAGTAGAAAGTGCGAATGTGAAGTTCTCTATTTGGATAATACAACACTATAACATCACAAATATAGGATGGGGCCATACCTCTTTTGGCCTTGTAAGTTATGAGGAGGATTTTAAACTGAATTCTAAATTTGAACGGAAGGCAGTGAAGGGACAATAATACAGGGGTAATGCACACTTGTGTGTCAGTTCCCGTCAGTATTCGAGCTGCTGCATTTTGAATGAGTTACAGACAATTCAAAGAGCTCATATAAGTTGTTTTACTTATATGAGCTTTAAGTGATAAACCATTTCTTACTGTAGAACCTGAAGTTATATTGATGTTATCAAGGGGGACTAAATGGTCGCATAGAATATCTTTAGTATTTTTGGGGCCAAGTGTAATGATCTCTGTTTTGTTAGGTTTGTTAGGTTTCAGATTAGGTTTGATTGACAGGTACAACTGAGTGTCATCTGCATAACAGTGGAAATTAATGCTGTGCTTTTTGATTATGTTTCCTAAGAGCAGTATGTAAAGTGTAAATAGGTCCAAGCACAGAGTCCTGTGGCACTCCCTAAGTAACTTTAGTACACTGTGCAGATTTCTCATTTACACTAACAAATTGGTATCTGTCTGATAAATATGACTTAAACCAATAGAGGGCAGAGTCAAATGTGAGGCCATCTGTCTGACAGCTAAAGCTTGATCCTGATTGGGTCGCACAACAGTACAATGATCCCAAGCAAAGGAGCAAATTTACAACAGAATGGCTGAAAAAGAAAAGAGTCAAGGTTTTGCAATGGTCCAGTCGAAGTCCAGACCTCAACAGTATTGTTATGCTGTGGTGGAACTTTAACAGAGCTGTGCATAAACAAATGCCCGCAAAACTCAATGAACTGAAGCAATGCTGTAAAGAAGATTGGGCCAAAATTCCTCTACAGTGCACAGTGGTGCAGCGGTTAGCACTGTTGCCTCATAACAAGAAGGTCCTGGATTCAAATCCAGCATCTGGTCAGCACCTTTCTGTGTGGAGTTTGCATGTTCTCCCTGCGTCTGCGTGGGTTCTCTCCGGTTACTCCGGCTTCCTTCCACAGTCCAAAGGCATACAGTTAGTGGGGTTAGGTTAATTGATGACTCTAAATAGGTGTGAATGGTTGTCTGTCTCTCTGTGTTAGCCCTGTGAAAGATTGGTAACCTGTTCAGGGTGTTCCCTGCCTCTTGCCCTATGGCAGCTGGGATAGGCACCAGTACCTCCCGCAACCCTCTATTTTTTATAATAAATAATGACACAATGTAATACATTATAAGTTGTGGTTTATCGGAGGTTGTAATTACACTATTTTAGAACCTATAAAAAGGCCATGAAGTCAAAGTCAAAGTCCTCTGCAGTTCCTCTAGTTTTCATTTGAGTTTCCAAAAAGTGAATCAATCTCCATAGACTCCTGTATTAAAATATCCAACTTTGCAGCATGAGACAAATTCTTTCAGCCTGGTACAAAAACAGTATTGGTTTCTTTGGATAGTTTCCCACCTTCTTAACAAGTGTACAGCAGAATATTTATTTTTGGTTCAGTTTCAGTGAGTGAAATTCTAGTATTTTATTAGTCTGTTATTTAACACCCTTAAACAGAGATAGATAGATAGATAGATAGATAGATAGATAGATAGATAGATAGATAGATAGATAGATAGATAGATAGATAGATAGATTAAATTAGAAGAGAAATTAGAAGAAATTAATGCCATTTTTGGTACATATAATATACTGACGTGTAATTTTGACATTTTTTACAGGACTCAGTGATTGAGCTGTGATCAATTAATACACTGAATAGTAAAAACAAATGTCAGCAAACTTGTAATGAACTAAAATGATATCTGCTATTGACATAATCAGCATTCAGATTAGTGTCTCTAACACTGTTTCTCTATCAATGTCTGCATTCACCAGCCACTAGCAGGATGAGGCTCATGTGACCTGTGGCATCATGAACTGATGGCATCATGCCCCCTGCTGCCCTTATGTGACTTTTAAAAAATGATTATTTAGCATATATTGAGTCATTTCTTTCATAAGGACATTTAACATTTATTTACAGTTATTTAAGACCCTAGTAAGATATTTATGCCCTTTTGAGAACAGAGGAAAAAAGTACATTTCAATATGACTTTTTTGTGACCACTACAGAGGATGTAAGGTCTCAGTAGGAGATATGATGCAAGATTTTTAGATATTTTTAATAATGATCTCCAAAAAGAAGAATTGGCTCATTGGTGTGGCTAGGGCAATGGAAAGTTGTGTGGTGTCACATATATTTGTGGGTCACACCCTGGAAATATATGTATGCTTTGAATCACTGCATCAATTGAATTGTTGCTAACAGACAGGCAAGAAGCTTCAGAGATATCCTGAATCAGCTGGAGGAGACGTGCAGGCCAAGGACAAATTTGCTGTTCCTGAGATATTTGGACAATGCTTGTAGCCCAGTTACTTAAATACTTTGTCCCTCTTCTGATCTCTACATGGATGAACAGATGGAGGCTTTCAGAGGCAAGAGCAGTTTCAGTCAGTACATTCCCTCTAAATCAGCCAAATAAGGCATGAAGATTCTTCTTGCCTAATAACTATCTGCCAGAGATAAAAAGAAACAGTGGGGGTATTTATCATACCTAATACATAAATGAGCCTATTTGGTCATTTTAACTTGAGGGTTGTACATAGTAACTGATGTTGTGGATTTAATCTGATCTGGTATTGTTATCTGGTAATTTTATTTTTACAACTATATAGAAAGTAGACATATACGATATTGATTTTTCTCTAAAAATCTATGAGCAAAATTGAATTTATATATGTCTTTTGCAAGACTGAAAATTCCCTCCACACCATGCCATAAATCCGGAAGGATATCTGGATCTGATTAGTTTGTGATATTTTCTTGAGCGCATCAAGACAATGTCTCCCAATTTTTGGTTTAATTTTCTTTGTGACATGACATTAAATGTTCGATCTCATCTGGATCAGCTTCAAATGATAATCACCAATTAAGCTGGCCTGAGCCCAAACACTGTAAAGATGTTCATGCACAAACTGAACCAGTTGCATGATGTAAAAAAAAAACAAACGAAGGCATATTTAGCTAATAATATTGGAAACTTGCTATCACTTAACTTAAACAAAACAGATTTCAAGATACGGTGATAAAGCTGTCATGACTGTTTGTGTTTCCATGTGGGAAAGTTCAGCATGTTTGTATCTGTTTGGGGCAGAGTGAGCGCAGGCACTTGGGAGTTTTATGCTTTTTTCCAGCAGCTGCTCCCACACACAGCTCACTGGTTCACTGCCATGTCCCAGATATTATTTTCTGATGCCTGATCAAAAGGGTGTCTTTTTATCCAATAACACAGTGTGCCCCCTGTCTAATATGTAAAAGCTGAGCTGCTTCATACCAGAAGAACTTAGAACAGAAGAAAAAAGGTGGGCGTGGGATGCCAACAAAATGCTGAAACATCTTAATGGCAGCTCGGGCAGGAGGCCAGACAAGAATGCCTTCTGACAGAACAAAGAACAGTCAGAGGCTGAGATAGAAGAAAGTGGAAAAAAGAAGAGGACAGAGATGAGGAGAAAGAAGTCAGTAAAGCTGGCTGGCTGTAAAGATTATCTGCCACACTATCCACGATACTGGCATCCCTACATAAGTGCTCATTAGCAGTCTGAGCCACACTCCAAGGAGAGAGCTTATTTTAGGCAGCAGACTGCAGCAGCAGTACATACAGCCAGGGTCATTTTTCCTCTTTTAGTCCCCCATTGCTTCAATGACTGAGATTGCTGCAGTCAGCACTATTACTGTATTGATTTATGGACGGATGGTTAGATGCTATAAGAGGGAGCAGTGCTGGTTATTATGGGATTAAATGCAAGCATGCCCACTCTGGCTATAGCTGACTGAGTGCACTTCGGGCAGGGTTTTCTCATACTGGTGAAAACATGTAATGACATGTTTATGGAATTCAGAGCTAAGCGTGATTCATTTTTGAGATCTTTTTTTTAACCCTTTGTCTTAGGGTTTTTTCCAGTCATAACACTGTCTGCAGTTGAGTTCATGAAAATTTTGTTTTTTAGTGTTCGTGGCAGGAAACCAAAAAAAAGAAAAAAGAAAAAGAAATTGCAGTATTAATTGTTGCATTAGCAGTGATAGAAAACAGATGAATTGAAAAAAATTATTTAAAGTTTTATAGAAGCGAATGGAAGAATTGACAGGATCAACTGAAGTTTTTGTTGCATGATACACCTTAGATTTGTGATATAAGTGTAACTAAATTTTACCATCGTTTTATATATATCTGACTGGTATGACACTGGACCAACTTTTGCATTCAGAATTGCTTTAACTCTTTATGGCACAGATTCAACAAGGTGCTGGAAACATTCCTCAGGGATTCTGGTTCATATTGACGTGCCCGCAGCACCACATATCAATATGTGATGCTGCAGATTTGTCAGCTGCCCATCCATGATGCAAATCTCCTGTTCTACCACATTCTAAAGGTGCTCTATTGGATTGAGATCTTTTGACAGTGGGACACATCTGTGTATTTGCCACATAGAAGCATTAGGAAGTAAATAAAAATCATGCACCAAATACAGATTTTATAGCTCATTAGAACTGTACAAACTCTGGTTTTGTCTTACATGCTTTATCTCCATGTATACATGCACATTTCAGCAAACTGCTGCACCCATTTCTCTTTTTCCTGTCAAAATATAAAGAAATGAGGGGCGGCTTGAGACTTTTTGCACAGTTCTCTACATTTGAAATAAAGTGTTTGTGGCATGCAGTAACCTGAAGATAGTTTTATTTTTGCATACAATCTACAAAAGGGGTAGGGGTGACCTCTGTTGGCAGTTTGAGCTTATTGAGAAAAATCTGTGAGTTGGGATAGCCTTTTCTACTAACACTTTAAAATAATACACACTATTAAGACTGGACAACAAACACATCTGTTTATTCAGAATCGTTGTGGTACAAGCTTTGTTAAAAAAAATAAATCGTTTTAATGGTGTTTCATACATTCAGTGGTATAACTCCATCATAATGTTTGGAGAAAATGATTGAATAAGAAATTTTTAAATCAATAAAGAGCAATAATTGTCTACACAAACACAACCATTGTGGTCATGCTTAAAGTATTAATGGTTTAATTTGAATTTTATTCTTTTCTGACTTGAAGTGTGTCGACATTGACAGCTGTCAAACAAAGTTTTCAGAAATTAGGAATAAAATTTAAAATTTTCTTCAAATTTTATAAGTGCAAACACGCTCCCATGTAGTCTCAGCTTTATACTGTTGGATGTGGATGACCCTCTGTGTCGGTCGAATGCTGATCTGTTGACAATGTGTCAGAACAGGGAAGGGAGCAACAGCAGAGTTCACCAGGTATGGGAGACGTGTGGGGAAAAAAGCATCAAAGATTAGAAAAATATATGTATATGTTTAGTATGAAACGTACAAAGTGGACACTTCTTATTGCTTTTAACATTTGATTTCACTTCAGCTCTTCTTCATTGCTGGCTGATAGACCAACAGCAGTATAAGCAAAAGTACCCCACAGACTGGTTGTACAACATATTTTTTAAAACTGCACCCATCTGACAACAGACAGCTGCAGGTAGACAGAAGCTTCCCACAGACTGCCAACAGTCTGGGGGGAACTATAACTTCCCCAAAAATCGATCCAGGGTTTCCCTAAAACTGTCTTTTTAAATACGGGATTATAATCCATCAGACCCTCTATATTAATGATCTAGTTGTGATATTGATAAGTCTGTTAACTTACACAGCTGGCATTTTTGCAAAGCAAAACAAAGCATTTAAAGCACTCACCCATTCCTGCAGTGCTTTTATTACTAAACTACTGCACAGTTCTTTTCCTCTCACACACATTCACGCTGTTGCTTTGTAGCCAACCTGTCGCAAGTCTAACACGGAGAGATAGACAACCATTCACACCTATGGGCAATTTAGAATCACCAGCTAGTGGGGTTAACCTAACCTCACTAACTGCATGTCTTTGGACTGTGGGAGGAAACCAGAGTGCCCAGAGAAAACCCATGCAGACAGGGGGAGAACATGCAAACTCCACACAGAAAGGCCCCGCCCAAGGTGGTTTCAAACCCAGACCTTCTAGCTGTGAGGCAACCACCACACCACCATGCTGTCCATTAACATTCAAAAAGTGAATGCTGATCAAAAGTTCTAAATTGCTATCATAATAACACAAAATAATCCACACATTTTACAATCCCATGAGAATGGCGGACCAACCAGGGGCCAGAAACAAAACAAAAAAAAGCTTCTGATTCTGAGCAAAAATGGTCTACGCTCAAGTACACAAACGTGCGTACACATTCATTTCTTCACATTTTTAAAGTCATGCATGCTCATGGTCTTCTTTCTAAGTTTGAATAAAAGTGAAATCTATGTGCACGAGTCAAATTCCCAGTAGTATCTTTAATCTCCAGTAGATAATGACGCTGTCACAAAGGAGGGTGTGTGATTGGTTCAGAATGTCTCTTTGTTTATTAGCAAGTATGAAATTTTTTATAAGAGGTGGTGCTTCACCCAACTTAGAAGCAATTACCTCTAAAGGTCAATTCAGAGTCCAGTATTGATGCAGGAAATAAAATTATTACTATTAATATTTTTTTTTTTGTAACCATTGCTAGGAAGGGCAACATTGGATAGTTTCCATCATAACACCACAACTATATCAAATTGAAGCAAAAATGAAAAAAAAGTGTTGACATCATCTCAATGTTCTCAAGAAAATATCACCAACTAATTCAGAGTCAGATATCCTAAATCAGAAAACTCAGCTTCATACATGTTGTGGAGTTATTGTTTACTTACATATAAAAAACACTGTTGGAGCCACAAATCATTAGACATATCAATGTCAGCAACCGCAAAGAAAAAGCACATTTTCACTGAATGTAAAACTGAGACACATCACAATCTTCCTTTATATAAAACCCGTTTCTTTGTGGAGAACAGGCATACACAACATTGTTTATACATCCATCCCTGGGTCTTTAAAAGCTGCAGTGTGGTGTAATAAGCAGTCTTTTAAGGGTTTGGCTAATACGAAGGGTTGCATGGTGGTTGTTAAGGGTTATCTGAATATGGTGGCGGTGCACTAGGCTGGCTTAGAGGTTGCAAGGGGTGCCCGGATGGAACTGGAAAATCAGTAGGATTCACTGAAAAGACACAGAAAAGGATTTTGTTTATTATTGTTAGTGATAAAATTGTTCTTTTTAACTTAGTTAGATTTTAGGTCTTTAATCGTAAATAGCATGGGAGGTCAGCAAAATCAATAATTTTCTTTAGAAAAATAGTATAACTATAAATATTAGAACTGTGAAACGTGTTATCCAATAAAAACGTGGATTTGTCCATCATTAAATCCATCAGATTTGTTAAAATGGGGGGAAAAAATGGACCATCTGCTTGTGTTTTTAAATGATAATTAACCAGACAGCATGCAAAGAAACAACACTTGTGCGTTCATGGAAATCAGATTATACTTTCAAATGTACACTCACTTCATTAGGTACACTATTTAAATGTTCAATTTGACATTTATGCAAATCTCTAAAAGCATGGCTCCATCCTGCCTTGTATCAATAGTTCAGGCTGGTGGTGGTGGTGGTATAATGGTGTGGGGGATATTTTTTAGTCACACTTTGAGCCCCTTAGCACCGATTTAGCATTGTTTAAATGCCACACCCCACCTGACCGTGTCCATTCCTTTATGACCACAATGTACTGCTGCTTCCAGCAGGATAACATGCCATTTCACAAAGCTCAAATCATCTCCAGCTGGTTTCTTGGATATGAGACAATGAGTTCACTGTACTCAAATGGGTCTCCACAGTCACAAGATCTCAATCCAATAGAGCAACTCTGGGAGTTTCACATCATGGATGTGCAGCCCACAAATTTGTAGCAACTGCATATTACCATATCAATATGGAGTAAAATCTATGGAATGTTTCCAGCATTTCTGAAGGCAAAAGGGGGTCAAATTTGGTATTAGCAACACCTAATAATTAGCCAAGCTTGCTGCCACCTTTGTCAGTCAGTGTCACAGTTATTAGTTATAGGTTAATATAATTATTATGCTTTAAAATTTATTGAAACAACTTACTGCTTTCTTCATATGAGGGTGGTGGAGCTGTGGGCATGGGCGGGCCTGCAGGCACAGACTGATAGCCTGGGTGGGGCGGCTGCTGGGGTGGGTTGACTGCGGTGTTGGAATTTATGACAAAAACACTCAAGTTTTTGTTTAAATCAAAACTTAAAAGACAGCTGGGAAAAACAGTATCCTATAGTTTGTATCTTATTTCTGTAATCAGTACAAACACCAAACTGTAAAAATGGCAAACTGCTGTTTTATAAACATTCATGTATCAGACTATTTCTTGTTCCCAACAATTTGCTTGCGGGGACTCCTGTATGTCACGCTTCCCAACTGTGAAAAGGTCTGACACATAAAAGCTCATAAAAGAGGTATTAGCAATTCTAAGAATTAAAACTAATTACAAGATACAACTGGATAATATGCGGACTTAATTACAGTGTTGCTGCTTTGAACTGTAGCCAACTTACTTATCTGTCTTTGGCCGGGCGTTTTTCGACATTTCTTGTAGCACAAGCAGCAAGGAGCCAAAAAGCAGATCATGAGACTCACACATAGGGTTACAAGGACTATAGCCCCTATGGTACTTCCAACAATCACAGCAATTTGGCTTTGTGTCAGAGAGGGAGAGCTGCAAACAAAACATGACCAAAAAAAAAGAGAGCTGTAATTTCTACTAACTTTTGGATCACAGGGAGGGAAAAAAGGTTACACAGAAGACCACACCTTCCTGGACAGAGTTCCTGATTTAGCTGGTATTTCTTTTCACTGCAGCAGCGTCGGTTACGGCAGTCTCCACAGCAGAACTTTGTGCCACACGCACGCTCATTGTGGAGGAGATCATTTGTGTCCACATAACTAAAGCAAACATTTCCTGTAAGACATAAACATGGGTAAAGAAAAGTGAGAGTAAGAGCTAAACTAGGGATCTTGCAGATAGACACTGTGCAAAGATAGTAACGCATGAACAAACCGATCTAACTTGTTTTGTTTTTGCTTGGTTACTGTTGGCACATGCCCACAGTCATCCTAAAGATCTTCAACCTGATGTAATAAACTTTGAAAACTTAAAACTCACCACCTCCAGCCTGGACCACGACTACACACAGAACACACAAGAGCCTAAATAAGAGACTCGAAACCATAACCGACATGATGTAGTGTAACGAGGAAATAAAGCTGACTCGCAGTGATGACTGTTCCTATTTGTGTGCCTGTCACACCCTGTAACAGGTAACCCAACAACATTCCTTATGTCATGTAAATGACTGTCCAAGTAATGATCAACACTTTCAATGAAACCCTCAATAATTTCCCATTCTTGCTTGAAATATTTTCTGTTTTCAGGTTTTCAGTGGGGAGCAGGTGTGGGCCCTGGGCGGGATAGTTTAGCAGTGACCCCTATTGAGGCAACAAGCCAAAATGCATCAGTCAAACAATAAAGTCGTTCTTTATATTGCAAGTGATGTTGGAGCTTTTATTACATGCTCTTTTATTACAGACTCCCCCTGCTGCAGTCTGTGCAGATGTTTGGCATTGTTGTGTCAAAATAATAAACGCCTTTCCTGAAAAGGAAATAATTTTCACAGCACACGAGGTTCCAAAACCTGTGTTTATCACTCACTGTTAACGATGGCTTCACAGATGTGCAAGTCATGCTCAATAAAACACCAAAGACCACTTTTCCACTTTGCCTCATTTAAATGAGTCTGGATGCAGAGAAAGCAATATTTCTGCATATTGATCTTCGTATGGTGGAGGGGGGGGGGGGGGTTTGTTGGTGAGTTTTTTTCTCAGATGAAACAAAGAAATTAGTTGACTGACAGTGTGGTGGTTTGTAGAATTGTTCCAGAGCACATGAAATTATTATCTCCACAGCTGAGTTCTTTGCAATTTTACAGAGAGGGAAAAAAAAACGTATTGATAGGTTTTTTGTTTGTTTGCATATTTTTGTTTTGTTTTCAATAACCTGTTCTGCCTGCCAGCTTTTGCAATCAGAATCATGATCTGAATGCACTGTTGTGCCAAAAACATTTGCTTTTCCAAGATTAGCTCTATAAACTCTCTATATGCACCTCTTGTTAGGGTTTTTTCTTTTATTTATGTATTCATTTTTATTATTGCTCACATGTGTACATGTGAGCAATAATAGAAAAAGAAAAAGGGGGAGAAAATATGAGAGCAGAAAATCACACTGGGTCATCATCAGCTGCTGCACCTGCAAGAAAACACACAAAAACAGCACCTGGGAAAAAAACAAAACAAAAAGCAAAATGGATACACAAACCAACAATCTTGTCGTGTCAAGACGCTCTGAGGGTAGGGGGACTAAAGTCGACCAGGTTATTTCTATTCTCTATAATATTCTGACATAAAACTGAACCTTTTACATATTATTTGGACTTACTATGAAGTATAAGATTTTAATATCAAACATTAAAAAAAAATTAGAGTTTTTACAGTGTGGTGTAAGGATATGAATTCTTCCTCCATCACTGATAATCAAGGCAACACTGAAAATTGAAATCAATTCCTAACAGTCAGCAAAGCAAGGTTTCACATTTCTGCTTCAAATGTTTCTTTTCTTGTGCAACATGTGAATGCAGTGCATTTAAGGAACTCCACCCAAGTGTCCTCTGAACCACTTACTGATGGTTTGTTTTGTCTTTTTGTTTTCCTACCAGTCTCCTCTGATCTGTCATGCTACATCTGAAACCCTAAATCACATTCTTATACATTAACACCCATCCCCACACCTCCACCCACCAAATAAAAACAAGAACTTTAACAGGAGTTCGCTGTCCTCAAATGGCCTCCTCAGTCAAAACATCTCAGTCCAGTGGAGCAGTCTTGAAATGTGGTGGAATGGAAAA
Source organism: Cichlasoma orientale (assembly GCA_034780415.1). Classification (NCBI taxonomy): domain Eukaryota; kingdom Metazoa; phylum Chordata; class Actinopteri; order Cichliformes; family Cichlidae; genus Cichlasoma; species Cichlasoma orientale. The sequence continues at coordinate 111,847 of JAVDPK010002993.1, forward strand.
TTTGCATTGTGGATGTGCAGCAGACAAGTCTGAAGCAGACTTGTGATGCCATCATGTCGATGTGGACTAAAAAGTGTCAAAAATATCACACTGACATGTCAATGGAGAGAATGAATGGGAAATTTACTTCAGGAACCAGAGCCCTTAAAAAAGTGGGTGGTCATTGTTGAGCTCCATTTGTAACTAATCACTGGGGAAACATATTTCTTTAAAAGACCTGCCCCATTTAAATGTATTAAGTAAAAGAATATCAATGATTTTTTTTTTTTTTACTGTCAAATTGTGTACTACACTGGCAACACACTGGAAACATTTACATAGATACCAAATGAGAGAACCTAAATAAACAACAATGCCACACAATTTGGATTAGATAACATATTAGTCTTTTGAAATTATAGACCAGAAAGATAAATATTACTGTATTATCTTGAGGGAATCATTATATTCACTCCCTTAACAAAGTGGTATTTTTAATCATTTTTAATGTATTCACCAATATGCTAATTCACTGGCTTTCATTTGTGTCACCCATTTTCTGTTATACATTAACACAAATCCACTACAACTGCCATTACTGAAAATTCCATAACCAAAAACTGAGGAAAACAGAAAATATATACTTTATTTAAACATTCTGGTTTTTACAAAACTAATAAGTGACTTTAACAAAAAAGTCCAACATATATTCTTGAAGTTGCATTATTAGATTTGAAAGGCAAACAGAGTAGCTGGAACAAGAATAAATCTCTGCAAGCATGCCCCCCCGAAAAAAGAAAAAAAAAAAGAACACAATATACTGTAATGGACAGCACATCAACACTGGCCAGAGGACAGAAACCACAGGCAGAACACATTTCACACAAAAGGAAAGCCTACCACAAAGTGTTTTTCTATCAGTCAGCAGATGTAAGAAACAACTTTTAAAACTACAAACATGTGACATTGCATCCCTTTCATTAACTGGCATTTGGTGTCCTAAACATCAGTAGATAACAAAAGCCGCTGCATAGGTGTGACTGGCACACTGAAATATAATGTTTGCTGCTGTGGTCTTTCACCTCAGAAAAAGTCTAAACAAAGAAAGATGATAAACTGTCAGAGAAGGTAAAGGTCTAGAAGTTCTAATGAGCTGTGACTGTGCTTCTCTAGTGTCAGCTGAGTGAGTCACAAGGAAAAGGTCACTTCAAGTAATTTCAGTCAGCAGAAAGCAGAAGTAATGGCTTTTCCACAAGAAAATCCAAGTCAAATAACACATGAACATCTAAAATAACATCTAAAATGAGATTTGCTGGAAGGCACAATTTTTTCTTGCATTTAACATGTGTTCAACATATATTTGGTCGATTGAAAAAAAAAAAAAAAAAAGAATCTCCTTTGGTAAAGTAATCTAAAGCTGCCAGCGCATTTCAGCTCAGATGTGTACAGATGTGCAACCCTGTTTTCAACAGAGCTGGGACACTGTAAAAAATGATCGTATTCAAAGACGCCTCATAGAACATCTCGCAGCTAACTGGCAACAACAAATGATCAGATATAAAAAGAGTGTTTCACAATTAGAAATGGACTTGAAATTTTTTTAAGAGCAGCAAATTACAATAGCCGTCTGAAGACACTGTATTTTACATAATATCACCAAAACATTCAAATAACTGGGAAATCTTTCTGTACATAAAAGCACAAAGTAAAATTATTATCGCTAATCAACAGTTATGAAAATCCCTCCATGGGCTCAACTACACCTCTGAAAACACCTTAGCAAAGTAGTGAACACAGTTCAAATGTAAACTTTAGTTAATGTAGAGTTAATCTTACTCAAAGATTATACTCATTCTCTGGGATTATGCTCATTTAAGATGGACTGTGGAAAAATCTCCGGGTGTCTGACTGATTGGTCGATCAAAATTTAAGAGGAGAGAGACCATCTGGCTTGTCGTGTACATTAATGTGCATGTTAAGTATAACATTCAGCATATATTTGCATTTTGCACCGCATCCGAAGCTTGTTGGAAATGGGGTTGTAAGATGGGCAAATAAAACCTGAGCAATGAAGAAAAAAATACCTTAATGCCAATCTGTGTGCTACATAAAAATGTAAAGCAAACCATCCCTGTCTGTAAGGCTATTTTGTTGAATTTGAACTGCAGTGCTGAACACTTTTCTACATGTTAACTAAATGGAAACTAAATGTGTGTGTTCTGAAAACACATCCTTTCCATCCATAACCCTCCAGTGATAAAAGTTGCACACTTTCAATTTGTTCACATGTATCATGACTCACAAGGCAAAACACACGAGTATAGTGAAAAAGGTTCAAAGCACTTCATTGGTCTGCAATAAACTGCCAGATAGCAATGAGATGATGGCCACGGACATTGAAACACCTTCTAAGTTCGACCACTGAATCTGATTGCAGTTACTGTAGGTGGAGGTCAGGAAGTTTGGCTGGTTGATAATAAAGGCAAGAGGAATATGTTGAGGAATGAGGCTGGAACAAAAAAAAGGACTTGACCTACTCTTTAAAGCAGTAAGAAACAGTGGTTTCATGGTTAATTTCTGAAACTAATTAAATATGGACCCACTAAGAAACTGTTTAAAAAAAAAAAAAAAAACAACAACAACAAAAATTACTATACACACACACACACACACACACACACACACACACACACACACACACACACACACACACACACACACACACAC
>JAVDPK010002993.1:114652-127175 GCA_034780415.1 Cichlasoma orientale
ACACACACACACACACACACACACACACACACACACACACACACACACACACACACACACACACACACACAGCATGCCCATGCAGTACAAACTAAACATGTTCACTTGGCAAATGTTCAGGAGAACCGACACACCATATCTGCCCCAACATGTAGCCAATAAAATAGATGAACTAAGTAACTCTGGAATTTCTCAACCTGCTTCAAAGTACATACTTCCACATCAGCCAAGCTCAAAAAATGCTGCAGCATGTTTGTGTCTGACTGAGGCACTGATGTCCACTCCCCAGCCTAGGGTGGTGGTACAGCAAAATCTGGGTTGTATGCAGGCTGGGTTAGGAAGTCTGTGCTGGCGGGTGGTGCAGTGGGCTGTGGCTGGGCCGGGGGGTTCAGAGGGTACGACGGCTGGCCAGGTGTAAACGCAGCCTGGCTGTAAGGCATCGGTTGTGGAGGGTAGGCAGGACCGGCTAAAAACAAAAAGAGAAGCTGGCATGAGAATGAATGTACTGAAAATGTTTTAACATGAACAACCACTTCAATTCTGTAGCATAAGCATAAATGTTTCATTTCCTATTTTACAAAAACCTCAAAAGACCCAAATTTACATAGCTGCAGTTTCCACCTCAACATCTGCTTACAGCTATTCTGAAGCACCAAAATTGCTAAAAAAAATCTCTGCTAAATCTGCAAACCTTTAATGTAACACGTTAGTTACTAACAGATGGTATGATACACATGTCTTACAAAAAAAAAGAACTCTTATTTCTATCCTAAATCCTTTGTTCCCTACAGTCCCTAGCCCCTCAAATACATTACAGTAAAGGCTATTCTAAAAAATTAGCTTCGTCAGGAGGTCACGCATTTATTTTACGAATGGTTCCCTTTAAATTAGGGTGAAATGTTAATTTAGATTTAGAGTCATATTAATTACATTAAAATTTAATGTTACTTCCAATATTGTTTTTGTGTTTCCAGTGCTTGCCAGGGTACTGAACACCATACTGTACCAGAGTTACTCTGCTCTGCATTAAGTCAACAGACTGAACATATTTTTTTTTTTCAAATTTCTGGATGTCTACTGAAAAGCCAAAATTAAAAAAAAAAAAAAAAAAAAAAAAAAAAAAAGTCTCTCCGGCAAAAGCCGACCTGACCTGTGAATGTTACATTACCTAGCCTTTAAATAAGTTGTATTTGTGTTGGCCTGTGTGCTTGTCTCTGAGTGGCTGAGAGGATAAATTAACTTCTGTAGAGATATTTTTGGACATAGAAGCTCCTTTTTCCAGTCAGGAGCTTCTATTAGCATTTCCACAGATGCACCGTTTTGGTTGCACAGTCTATTTTAACCCAGGCTAACAAATATATTGTTTTGGTAATTATGGGGTTGACGAAAAACCACACTCACTTGCTTCCTGATATGATGGTGGTGGTTGTCCCTGGTAACCAGGCTGAGCAGGGTATCCAGGCTGAGCAGGGTATCCAGACTGAGCTGGGTAGCCAGACTGAGCTGGGTAGCCAGACTGAGCTGGGTAGCCAGACTGAGCTGGGTAGCCAGACTGAGCAGGGTAGCCAGACTGAGCAGGGTAGCTAGGCTGAGCAGGGTAGCCAGGCTGCACTGCTACTGGCTGGTAGGGCACTCCCTGGTAGGATTGAGAGGGCCCAGGTACTGCAGTGGGCTGCTGGGGGTAACGCTGAGGAGTGGTGGTGACCACTGTGGTGTGGGTAGTGGTAGCGATCACAGCTGTAAGAAAACAAGTAACAACAGATTAGAAATGTAGAAATTATAAGTTAATTATAGCTGTGGTTGTTTTAAATGAAGTGGAGGAATACAGCTATCAGAGGAATTATTCAGCTGTGGAAAAAAATACTTCAAAATGCCCGATCAGTTTCACTTACCAGACAGGACATCTCCATGTCCTGTTCATCAGAGACTTCACATTATTCATGCATGAATATTTGGAAACAGAAATCTCAGCTTGTACTGTACTGTTACTGTGTAAGGCAATGCAGCAAGACTTAAAAACTAGACAAATCTATTTCTACTTTGTTTCCTATCCAGGAGGATACTGTTATATTAAGAATTAACAAACATTAATGAGCCACAATTTTTGTCATCAATGTCATAAAGCTAACTGCACTGTGTTGGGGAAAAAAAATAATAGACCAAATGTTACGACAAATGATGTCAAATAACACATTGAAGGACAAACAAACATATTAGAAAGATGTTCTGGGAACATTTTGAACTTTCTGAAAGACTTGGATTTTAAAGAGAGTCACTGGGAATATAGGTTTAACGTAAACTGTGTAGTATTTAGTTGTGTCAGGATTTTCTTTTTTGTATTGATGAAAACTTGTTTTTGAGCCGTGTGGTCTGCCTTACTTTAATTTGAAAGTTTTGTTTTCTTTGCTTTCTGTTTGTTGTTCTCTGATTGTTTCTTTTGTTAAAAGAGAAAAACTCACAGTAAAGAAAAAATAATACTTGACCAGACTTAATGAACAAAAGCTAATTTCTAGTCCAAGCTGATTGTTTCATTAACCACAAAAATTTGATCTTAAGCTGGTTAACATGATATATGAGCTCACAGAGGCTGACAGACCAACCAACAGCAGAATTCAACCGATCCGAACGGTCTAAACTTGTTTTAAATATGCCACCAAGTTAACTGTTCAGAGAAAAGTGATGTCTTTGCTGGACAAAAATGACGCAAGAGCTACAAAATCCATACCACAACTTCTGCATTTTACCAACTGTAAAAATCCTACTGCTGCAAGAATAGCTCGAGAAGGATCTAAAAAAAATGTTTTGTTTAAAGTTTCGATTTCCCAGCACTATAGCTTAAAACACAGAGATAGAAGATAGGAGCTGATAAAATGTTCCATATAGATTTAGCCAAATAATTTACAACCATTATTCAAAAAGCCTTCAATGTGGATATTAATTTACTGGTAATAGTCTCATATTGAAGGACTAACAACCAAATATTAATCAAAGAAAGGACAGTAATAGATGGTGCTCTTTTGATACATTATTTATCTAAGAAATATGCCATATTGTGTTTATTAAATATACAGAGATTTACACATTTTTTGAAGAAATTCTTTCAAGTATTTTCTAGATTGATATTAAATGTACAGAAACTCAAAGAAACACCTTTGCAAGGATTCTTCATAATTAGACTCGGAGTGTGAACCCATTTCTGTGCGAGTACAGTGAAACTGAAAGAGAGCGCTGCTTAAAAAAAAAAAAAAAAAACACCTGGGGGTGAAAAGATGTTCTTTAACAGTGTCATCACGACCACTTCCTGTAAATGACGCAAGACCGCCTTTTCTTTTTCCAGTCTGTGGTTGCCATGGAGACAATGAGTCACACAGGGTGGAGCTCTGACATTCCTGGATTTGCTCCCATCATGCAACTGACTAAGCCAAAGAAGCCACATTGTATTCCTTACTTGTATTTTAGCTTCTCTGCTACAAGACTGTCGCCCAATGGCAAAACATTTATGAGCTGCCTAAAAGACCACGAAGAGGAAGAGCAAGGAAGCATGAAGCGTTAAACATGGTCAATGCACTTGACTGTAAATAGAAATATAGAGAACTTGGATGTTTTCCTGCACTTAAAAAAAAATTTCAATTTAGGGAGGCAGAGCAAGATGTGGCCGGCCATATTAGTGGTTTCAGGTTTAACTGACTTAGAAAGTAGAAAGAACTGTTTAAGGGCAATGTGGAATTAAGGAGCATTAAGTGGAATCTAGTAAATCCAGCCTTTTGTAATCTAATGGAGTTAAAGAGTTGAGAAGAGCTTGTTTTATTGACTGCATTCTTGCCAGAATAGCCTGTCAAAGTGCTCTCTTTCTACAGAGGCCTATATATTTACTGTAGGCGTCCTCTACACCTAAAGGGGAAACTCCTCTTTCTCTCCTTGTTTTTTTCCTCCTGCACTCACCGAACAATGCAGCAAGCTCTCAAAAAACAGGTCTGTTGAATTTCAAATCAATTAAGGTTTGAAGAAAAATTTCCAACCAAACAAACAAAAAAACGCCTTATAAAAAAGTAGAGTATGCATAGATAAACTTGTTGCTCTCATGCAACATTTTATTGTTTTCTGTGCTCACAATTGCACTGTCTCTATAACAACCATCAACATAACAGAGAAGAACATGTAAGTGCAAGACTTGCACATCACATCATTAAAAACAGTATGAATTCGAAAGGAAAACTGATATATCAAATGATAATATATTACTTAGGCTACAATATTCATTTTATTTTACTTTACGAGCGTATCTGGCCCTCACAGTGTCTGACAAGATAAATTTTGGCCCTTGGACAAATGTAGTTGACGACCCCTGATCTAAAGGTCTGCTGCATTGAGGCAGATCTGCACATCTATGAAGCCGACTTTCTATTGATTCAGCTGCAGAATCAGATTTGGTCTCTTTCAAAAACCATGGGCAGGCACTGCACAGCGTATGTTAATACGAAGAACATCAACATCATCATCTTCAACAACAACAACAAGCTAGCTCAGCAGATATTTAATGGACAATGGCGGTGATGTACAGTTTCATTACTTTCAAGAAAACCAAAGAGTAGACTACAGCCTACAAAATTTCCAACTTCCCTACACAGTCACTGGCATCAAGCTTCCCACTGAAAATGCAAATCGTTAAAACAGATCACAAATTTAATCATTTATTTTTAAAATACATCAAATGTTAGTCTGCATCTGCATTTTATCCAGGATTACACAATCAGGAATAAACCGTGAAATTCTTGGGGACTACTCTCAGTAGTATTTGACTATCAGGAATAAACCGTGAAATTCTTGGGGACTACTCTCAGTAGTATTTGACTATTGTGACTATAAGGATGAAGACAGATAAACCGCAGTTTACATTTAATGTGATGAAAAAACATACCAGCCACATCATGTCTGACATTTAGGTTTGAAATAACCATGATTCTCTGGCTGACAATGCCTACAATACCTAAAGGGGCATTACATTTGATTTTTGCTTTAATGTTTTATCATGAAGCCTATTATACTTAATTGTTTTAATAGCCATTGAAAAACGGCATCAGCTTTTAGACAGGTTGCACATAAATCTCTCTTTCAGTTCTGCCACCACCGTGCCATCAGGCTGGAATTTACGGTAAAGGGGAAGTATGTCAGCCATTGTGCAAACAAGCACAAACAAAGCAGCTGTTTCCTAGCTGTTATTCTCAGATAGCAATATCAATATTAACTTGTTCACTCACAAGCGCTTCAAGAATTTTAGCCAGCACTGACAGAATAGATATTAGCTGATAATTAGTTATAGCTGATGGGTCGTCACCTTTTTATAAAGGAAAAAACAAAAGCTGATTTCCACACAGAAGGAATTTGATTTTTTTCCCACTGTAAGATTAAAAAGGATAGTAACAGTCTCTGCTACAAAATCAGCAGCCAGCTTCAAAAAGAAAGGATCCATCAAATCAGGTCCACAAGATTTCCTGTCTTAAGCCAGTCCCAGTTCAAATCTCCAGCTAAAACAAGTTTGCTAGAATTTAATTTGGATAAAAGTTGCCTTAAAGACTGTAAAGCTTCCTTGGAGGCAGATAGAGGCCTGTGGCACCCAACAACAGTTATACAAAGGCCTTTAACAATTTCCACTTTTAATGGCAAAAATTCCAGTAGTTTGCAGATTGATTCAGAGAGAACTACTGAAGCGTCAAATCTTGATTTAACATAAATAGCAACACTGCCACCTTTCCTGGGCCTGTCGATACGATAAACATTGTATCCCTTTACATTAATATCATCAGCAGCAATAGATTTTGTCAGCCACATTTGAACATTATGTGGTTATCACAATAAACATGTATATTGCACTGAATTCTAAAGTAACTAAAACAGCCTTGCCTATGTTAACAAAACAGTGGGGAAATAATAACAGCTGAAAAACACTTCATTACAGTCACAGCTGGCTGTCTATAACATTTTCAAAGTATTCTCTCTTGGATATACAGGGATTTCCTCAAAATATGTGTTGATCTTAATTGTTGATAGTCTGGTATAAGAAGTAGCCTTGTTTAGAACTGTGCCAACACCAAAACAAAACAAACAAAAAAACAAACAAACAGTGGGTGTCACTGTCGAGAGGTGTCAGATTGGAAACAATCTTGATACAATTCAAGCACAATTGCTTCAAATGGTTTGTGTTTCACAAAGCCTCACTTTGCCCATCACGAGCAACCACAAGATTAGCGTGCGGAACAAGTGCGATCCATTGAGGGATTGCTAATATAATCAGAGAACACATCCAGGGATACTGCTTTCCACAATCCTGTTTCCAAAATAAGTAGTGTCAGAATGTAGTATGTAAAAAGGTGTAGAAAAATTGCATTTTTAATGCTGCCTCTAAATAGCAAACATAGTTATTTCTTCTATGTTCATCGTTCTATGTGTTTCGATGAAGGTGATTACTGGTTATGAGGAAACAGGAAAGCCATGTGGTGCCATGCAGCACTTGTGTCTTTGCAACATAGCTTGCTGTAATACCATTTAGATTCGTTACTGGCCCAAAGTTAGATGTTGTAGGTTTAATAGGATCAGTTAATTGCTGGCTGTAGTCTTTTCATGAGATCTGAGAGAACACAGACGCATTTATGGCTTACAAATGCTGAAGTTGTGGTTTGATAGACAACTGATTGCAATCAAAAACACCCACGCAGATGGCTCTAAGCACCTTAAAGTTGGTATTTCAATTTGCAGGAAACTCAAACTTGACTACTCAAAGTTCTCAAAGTAAACAGATTCAAAAATCAAGTAAAGACATGACCCTTGAAGTGAAACAAATACATTAGTATCAAAGTTTGGCCCAAACTCTAAACGGCAATTATCTCTAATGATATACTGAGTCATCGACCTGTGGGATACACTTCCACTGACGCACTGTAAAGCAATAACTTGTATAGCATGTCATGCACGAAGCTCAAATGAGAAACTTCACAGCTCAGAAGAATTTACAAAGCCTCTGTATATTGCAGTGATTTTGAAACGTTAGGTCAGGTTGTGCTCTGTGTCTCAGTTCTTGTGTTATTTGTCAGACCAAATTTCTGCAATAATGAAAGTCATGTGGTGGGTGGGCCAACAGTCTTAAAGTGAGTCCCCTCACATTGTGCTTCGAAAAATGTATGGACAAAAACTCCAACTCACTAGAAACCAAGAGTCTGACTTATTTTGGAGATGGCAAAAATCAGACATGCATATCTATGTAGGTGAGAAGCTCAACAGCAGACAGTCAAGTCAAAAAAGAAAAAAAAAGTGCTGCATGTTGGCTGCGAGCAAGCGACCTACAAATGTGCAGCATGTTGCACATGCAGCAACACAGGCCTGCAAGGGGTTTATATACTAATAATAGGAAGTGTCACTGGTAAAAAGTTGTGGTTATCAGGATTATCGTGAGTAGGTGATACAAATGTAGTTAAAATGGTATGCAAAAAATAGATTAAAAAGTAAAATAGAAATTTTTATTGGGGGGGGGCACTTTTGTTCTTAGTTTATTTCTTAAAGTTGTGCTCAAGTCAACACCTTTTCAAATTATTGTGTGTTCACCTGCTGCTGTCCAAGTTGATCCTGGACGTAAAAAAAACAACAACCAGAGATCTGAAATGTTTTCTGAAACATATGAATGACGATTATCATATTGGTATAAAAATAAATAAATAAAAAGCTCCCCAAATTGTCGATCGTGTTATTGATGGAAGTGTAATGCATCTCATCAAATTTGGCATTTTCACAAAGTTTTATCTTTTCAGCCACTAAGTATTGACAAAATGAGGTGCTCTCACACCATGGTGCTACTCTTCAGTTTAACGCATCAATGAATGAAACCACAATCTGTTTTGACAGCCCAAACCAGACTATATATAGCAAGTCAGTCAACTTTGCAACATATCAACAGCCTCCAGATCTATATCTGAAGCCTTGGTCATACTTTTTGCATCCACAAGTCCGCGTGAGTCTGAGTGATGTAAATTTCATCATCGGACGGTGAGTGTGAGGCAGATGTCCACATGCCTGACAATTTTTTGCAACTGCACTGACCTGTTAGCAGAGACTTTACATCACAGTGCACGAAGTGAATAAGCTGAACTTAATTCTGCTGAATCCTAATTTTATCTCTTTGTAAACCGCTACTGGTAAGAGCAGGCGTTACAATTCCGCCCTAATTTTGGTTCCTTGGGAAAATGAAGTAATCTCCCAAATTAAAGAAAGTATTAGTTATTGGCAGAGTAATACTTACGGCGTGGTTTGCGGCACATCTTGTACAGGCAACAGCAGGGGCAAATGCAGCAGCAGATGAAGATGAGTAAAATGATGATGAAGCTCACAACACCAGCGATCGTGGGTAATGTATCATGGACGAACTCCTGTGAGGGAATATTGTTGAAACTGAAACGGAAACAATGAAATTAGTATGCAACATAGTGTTTATATGGCATTAATTTACTGCTACAAAACAGTAAAACAAAAAATAAAATATTATGAGTCCTTTCAGTTCTCCAAGTCGAATTCAGGACTTTTCAGGACCCTTTTAAAACACCAAACAATCAAGTATGATGGAAAAACCAACAAACTGTTTGTAGGTATGTCACCTTCTAACAACCTGCACACAACATACAAAAGGTTCTTTTTCTAGGTTTTTGGGGGGGATTTTTTCAACAAACTGAATTCATTCATTCATTCAAGACCAGCAGATACCCTGTCAATCCTCCAACAGATATGGGGAGGATCACAGTTTATGAATCTTAGCAACAATGTGAATGAAGGTCCCTGGCGGTAGCTGGCTCACACATCAGCTTTGTACTGGAGGTCATGCACAGGAAGACATTACTTCCACACACACACACACACAATCACAGTTACTCTGCTGTACTTACACAGAGAGAAAAGGGGGGGGGGGCACCATCGAAAATAGAAATTACTAAGCAAGGATGGAAAGGCACTTCATTGTCGATTATAGAATAAAATACAAACTCATGCTATCGTTTTTGGTCATCCTCATCAAAACGGTTAATATACTCTGGTTAAAATACCTAAAGTAGTTAAAGGCAATTTATAATCAATTACAGAATAAAATAGAAAAACATACCATCGTTCCTGGCTATCGTCATCAAACTTATTCCAAGAATATGAACAACAATATCGGTTGCTGCAGCTACCACAGCAAAATCCAGTATTGCATATCTGGAAGGCCTTACCACTGTAGGCCAGGCAGTCGTCCCCTGTTGCAACACAGAAAACAGAGAGGGGCAGGAAACGTTAGCTCATTACAGGAAGAACGACTAGTTATTAGTTATGATAATTCACTGTTCAGCACTGCCACATGCTGAATATTAACGAGTTACTGATTCAACTTCAGTTTCATTTCAGAGGCTGTAGTTCTGGGTGATGTAAGTGTACACACTGTACAGAGAGAGGTTGTGTTTTCACACCCTTATATACTCTCAGAGTTTAAAACCCTTTTGATTCTACCTTGTGGGTTTTTTTTTTTTTTTTTTGGAGGACGTAGTTTGTACTGCTGTTAAATTATCTTTCTGATGTTTCTTATAATAGAACTACCTTTATACTTGCCTGTGCCTAATTAACTGGCAACCTGAGTCTGCCAGGCAAGATTATAGTGGATATACCTCTATAACGTTAGAAAATAATCTCAAGCTTGTACATACTTTTCCTTAGTGTTAATATATTTTGATTTATTTATTTTTGTTTTTGCATTGTACAGTTTTTATCTTTCTAACCGCTGCCTTAGAGAGAGGATGCTCAGCGACAATAAAAGCTATTCTATTCTATTCTAAATACCCAGACACTTACACGAATTAACGTTTAAGTATGGCCGTGCATGTATTCTTATGTTTAAACGACTTTCTGACTTTCAAATAAAGAAAGTTGGGATTAAATTAATGTTACAGTGTTACTAAACGGTTTAAAACACAAATGTTAACTTGAAAAAAAAAATAACCTCACTGACATCGCCCTAACAGCGGTCTGTTAATATCGGTTTGACGCTAACGTGATAGACTGCATGTCGGCCGGAGACAACGCGCACTTAATTCGTTAATTCTGACAAGAACGGCCGTTTTAGAACTGAAAATAATCAAACCTACCGGATACACAAGGGGACAGGATCACAAATAGAGCCAACACAACAATACTGGGCAGGCCTGGAGCCATATCTATTCTAGCATTCCCGGAATCAGTCAAGGAACTAGGAGTCTTCGGCAGCTTCAGGGGAGGAGGTCTGGCGTGATCTGGACTCAACGAGTGCTGCAAAGATCGTCTACACACGAAGCCGCCTCCCTCAGCTTCGTGTTCCGGCCCACTGCCATACTTTTTCCTTTCATAGACTCGAGTCTATGAATACAGCTTTATGAACGGTCTTATGTTACGACCACGGACTGTCTAAAATCGGTTACGACATGGGAAAAATTGGTATAAAAAAGGATTAAGATTTTGGGTAAATGAAAATTTTCCAGCCAGTTTGGCTGCAGACAAGATGGCGGACCTCCTCGACAGTCACCTCCGCAGAGGAAGTTCTTACCTCGTTGTCTACTACTTCTTTTACACATAAACGTTTTTCTTCTTTTTTTTTCATCAGAAAATCGGCTTAAATGCTTTTTGTAAATGGCCTCTTATAATATTTGAATTTATTGTAAATTTTGGAGGTGGGACTGACTATCCAGAGACCAAGTGGGTTCCTTAAGGAGGGACCTTGACAAGCCTGGAGTGAAAAGTTTTTTCTTCCATCCATTTTCTTCCGCTTAGAGGTTTCAATGAAGTTTATTTCTAAGTAATTAGTGTCTTAAATTGAACTGAATTTACTTGAATAAATTGTCTGGAGCCTGAACTTTGATTCCAAAGATCTGTGTAGGCGCTTACAGATGAAATGGTTTAGCCCTGCACCCTGAGGCCTTTACAGCACATGACTGCTTGAGTCACGTGGTTCTCCAGTAAGGCGAGCGGGACTGAAGAGCAAACTGAGTCTGTTAACAAATTTATTTACAGAGAAAGAGCACAGCTAACAGGTTATGAAGGGTTTAGCTATCAGCAATGACCCAGCGTGAGATGTGACAGTTTCTATCAAAATTACAGAATACAACTGAACAACATGAAAGACATACTCCTGAATTTCAGAAACTATCTTTGTTTTATTTATTATGTATTTATTTATTATCATAACATAAAAAAGTCATAAATTAAAACAAATATGGTAAAATATTGAATTTAGAGTGTAAGAATGCAAAAATTCGAGTATTTTCGAATGTGCAAAGTACAGTTAGTATTTGTAGAATAAACAGAATTTAATACAGAATTTACCATCTCTGTTGAAGTGTCAGGGCTCCATTATAGACATATCTCAGACCAAGAGACTGGTCTTATTTTTCTCATGCCACAAAATTGATGCACTTGTCTTACTGTAAGCGAGATTCTGGTAGTTGCATTTATCAAAATGACATTTCTTCCTGTCACACAGTATCTAACATGTAGATTACTTGAACTGCCACCGCTATAGTCATCATATCTCTATTCATGCCACTCAGTAATGCGGTTTAACTGAGCTACTTAACCTGGCTGGCTGGTGTATTTATTTATTTGTTTATTCACTGTTCCTCACACACCTGCCCAAATACCCCCACCCCACTCATGCAAATACACATATACCCATGTACTACATGAGCTCCTATCCACTTGTCTGGGGCATCCAGAAGAATGATTGTCCAGAGAAGAGGTCAATCCTCAATAGGGGGGTGGACAAACAAACCCACAAATTCTGACAAACTCCAGGCATTGATTATGCAAGAATTATTTGCCACCAGTCAGGATTTGGCCCACAAGTTGATTGACAACAACATTACAAATATTGACTCTTTGCATATACTTAATTTAATTGTCCATAAAAGCCTTTTAAACTTATGACATTCTTGTAATTACACTTCAGAATATCACAGAAACATCTGGCAAAAAGATCTAAAACCACTGAAGCAGCAAACTTAGCCAAAATCAATACTTGTGTCATTCTCAAACCTTTTGGTCACAGCTGCAGAGGTCAAAAGGTCAAATGGAGATTATATAACATTTGAACTTTGACAATTGCATTTAATGCTTGATACTGTGTCAATTCATACCAGTGACTAGTTTAGGACAAATGATCATCTGAAAATGAACACCTACCACTGTTTGGCTCATTTGTGCCACATTTCAAGGATGAGATTGTTGTTGAGTTCATTCTGGTTTCAATAAAAACCTTTGGTTTTTAGAACTGGCCTAGTAGCATATCACCAAAAATAGAGCCAAACAACCACTTTAAACACTATTTTCACTTTCAGTAACCCTTTTATTTATCTATTTTTGGAAGCATTGTGGCTTTAAACCACTCAATCACACCATGCACTATAAGCAAGTGTGACCGGGCTGGCTTGCTCACTCTCTTCCTTTCTCTCCCCCCTCTTGTTGCTCGCCCTTCTGCTGTGTCACGGCA
>JAVDPK010002993.1:174397-188050 GCA_034780415.1 Cichlasoma orientale
TTTCATTGTACAGGGAAACAATGTTTCTGCACTGTGCATTTGACAATAAAAGCTTTGAATCTTGAATCTTGAATCTTCTGGACAGCATGACGGACAGAAACAAGATTCTGCTCATGCTGAGAGGCTCAATCAACTTCTGAGATATTTTTGGACTTAGAAGCTCCTTTTCCCACTCAGGAGCTTCTATTAGTATTTCAGTTTTCAGAGCCTACTTTTACCTAGTAGTTTAATTTGTAAATAAATATATTCTTTTCTTAGATTTTGTTAAATACTGGGCTGAAAAAAACCACACTCACTTGCTTCCTGATACGATGGTGGTGGTCCCGGTGTGAATGGTTGTGACATGGGCATGGACTGAGCTGTGTAACCAAGGTGAGCTGGTACTGAGCGGTTGGGCATTCCCCGGTAGGATTGAGAGGGCCCAGGTACTACAATAGGCTGCTGGGGGTACCGCTGAGGAGTTGTGGTGACCACTGTAGCGCGGGTAGTGGTAGCTATCACCTCGGCTGTAAGCAAATAGGTAACAGAAATGTAGAAATATGCCACCTATTATTTAAATGCCTCCAATGTGTATTATAATTTATAGGTAATAATCTCATTTAAATGCAGCAAATCACATACACAATAATATGACACACTAATAGGCCCTTGTTTACCTTTGGATGTGACTGACACTTCAGTTTTGTGAATATTTTATCATACAGACAGGAGCGCCACATATACTTTTCATTGTTTGACATGTTGTGTTAACCTGCTGCTGTTCAAATTGATTCAGGAGGTAAACTTGTAAACAGAACAACCAGAGACCTGAAATGTCTTCTGATATAGTCTTACTGATCTCTGATAGAAATGCCAACAATGTTGGAAGCACAATACATGTCATCATAACTGGTATTTGAGCTTCTTCCAAAGAGTGGCTGGCCTCTCCCTTAGAGACAGGGTGAAGAGTGCAGTCATTCGAGAGGGGCTCAGAGTAGAGCTGCTACGCCTCCAGTTTAAAAGGAACCAGTCGAGGTGGTTCGGACATTTGACCAGGATGCCTCTGAGTGCCTCTTTGGTGAGGTGTTCTGGACATGGACCCCGGGCAGACCAAGGACACTCAGGAGAGGTTATATCTCTTGCCTGGGGGAACGCCTCAGAGGATGAGCTGGAGGAGGTGGCTGGGGAGAGGGAGGTCTGGATTTCTCTGCATAGGCTGTTGTCCCCCCGACCCAGCCCCAGGTAGGTAGATAGATAGATAGATAGATAGATAGATAGATAGATAGATAGATAGATAGATAGATAGATAGATAGATAGATAGATAGCAGTGGAGTACTTACAGCATGGCTGGCGGAACCTCTTGTACAGACAGCAGGAAGGGCAGACACAGCAGCAGGTGACGATGAAAAATGAAATGAGGACTAAGAAGAAGATGCTCACAGCAGTAATGGCAGTAGTTAAAGAAAGTGTATCAACAGTGTTCAAACTGAAAAGGAAACAAAGAAATAATTATGCAAAATGCCTCAATCCATCTGTCATTCTCCTGCTCCCCTCTTCCCTCACTCGTGAAAAAGACCCCGTGGGATGCAAACTGCTCCAGTGCAAGCTGGAGGCCACCACCTGATGAAGTCAACAGGACCACATCATCTGCAAAAAGCAGAGATGAGATACTGAGATCACCAAGGTGGAAGCCTACTTCCACTTGGCTATGCCTTGAAATTCTCACCATAAAATATATGAACACAATCACAATTTTTTTCCCATTGAAATCTGATGTGTTTTCAATGTGTTCCTTTAATTTTTTGAACAGTGTATTTGTTATAAGTTAACCCATTTTTACCCAAATGGTACATGTGTCAACCAATCCCAAAATCAGCGATTTAATGATTTTAGCCAGTTTGCATCATTAACCCACAGACTTTAACATTTTATATCAAAATATAGCTAAATTTTATTTCTATCAATTAAAATGTATACATTTCCTATACCTGTGTCTATTACAGTTCTAGATTGCATTTAGTGGGAGGGGCACTTTTTTTTTTTTGCCCTGACTTTTACAGCAACACCCTTTATTGGCCCGGAGAACAACAGTGTGACAACTAACCCGTGAGCCAACCAGCTCTGCTCTCCCCTGCTAATATATCACAATTCTGAGTATTTCCAAGCACTCTGCCACAACAATTCCCAATCATTTAGTTAAAGTAGCACAGTCTGTACTTGGACAAACAGAGGTTGCTACATGTCTGCAAGAAACTGAATGTATTATAAGTCATTTAAAGACCAGAAGATACCATGTCAATGCAGCAGGTATTTGGAGGAATATACTAGTTTATGGGTGTTAGTTACAATGTGAAAAAAAGGCCTCTTATGCAAGCTGTAAGTGGAGCTTGCAGCTTGATGCACATAGTCATGCACAGGAAGACATTACTTCCCATTTCTTAATATTAGAATTGGCCTAAAACACATACCATGACAATTACTTTGCTGTAATTTTTTTTTTTTTTTGGGGGGGGGGCACCTGAAATATAAATTATTAACTTTAACTTACTGAAAGGCAATTTATTATCGATTACAAAATAAAATAAAAATAAATAAATACCATTGTTCTTGCTGATATTTATCAAACCTCCTAAAAGGATTTGAACAACAATATCTGCTGTAGCAGTCACCACAGCAAAATTGTGTAAAGCATTTCTGGAAACTCCAAAAACTGGACAGGGCGCTCCGAAAGCCGAACCAGGGGCTCCATTCTCGGTAACGCAGGCAGTCGTCCCCTGCCGTAACAGAGCAGACACAGAAAACAGAGAGGGGCAGGAAGCGTTAGCTCATTTCAGTTCATATAAGTCACTGTTCAGTACAGCAATTTGACCTTTAGGGAGTTGTTGATTTAACTTCAGTTTAAGTTCAGAGGCTGTAACTCTAGGTGCTGTTGAAGTGTACTGCATTGTATTGACAGGTTGCGTTTTCACACCCTTATTGTGGCTCAGCTCTCAGTTTGGAGCCCTTTCCCCCACTTTGTTACTCTGGAGGATGCAGTTTGTACGACTGTTTATATATCAGTGAAGATAAAAATGTAACAGAAACGAAGCTTCCAAATGATCATTATTATAATCTTTAAAGGGTAGGATTTCCTTATGCCTGCTGCTTTAGACTTTATATAATTTATTTGCCTGTACCTCATTAACTGGCAACCTGAGTTACCAGCATATGGTAGATAACACCTGATCTAAAAAATTAAAAAAATATATCCATACATTAAAGTGATTAATGTTTAAATGTGTCCGTGTGTGTATTCTAATGTAGAACTGACTCTCAAATAAAGAAACTAAAGAAACAAACTACTGTCAGTGTTACTAAAAGGTTTTTTAAAAAAAACAAAACAGTAACTGTAAAAAAAATAACCTCACTGACGTCTCCTTAACTGCGATCTGATTAATATCGGTTTGAAACTAACACGAGAGACTGCGTGTCGACCGGAGAATAATGAATAATGAGAATAATGAACTAATGCCGACGAGAACATCAGCAGTTTACAGATTAAAATAATCAGTCTTACCGGATACACAAGGGGACAGGATCACATATAGAGCCAACACAACTATATTGGAGATCCTCGGAGCCATGACTGCTCTAACATGTGGGTCTGGTGTGATCTGGACCGACTGCTGATCGTCTATACACGGAGCCGCCTCGCTCAGTTCATGTCCCAGCCCACTGCCAGCCTTTTTCCATTCATAGACTGCATAATCACGTGTCTAATGAGTCTATGAACACATTTTTTTTTTATCCACGGTCCATCGGTTACGACCAAAGGTGTAGTGCTGCAACCGGGGATTAAAAATTAGTGATGTAAAGCAAAGGTGTAATGATATGTGTTTAAATACCGGAGTGCATCGGCCATGTGTGCGACCACATGCACGTCTAAATGATCTGTTTCTGAAACTGTTTCACCCATAGACAGTATAAAAGATTAATGTTATCTATGATTTCACCGCAGTGGCAAATTTGCATACATTATTGAACTGTAACTGAACTTAGCTGCAAAGGTGATTATCTGACCGTCTTCTTCCATATTGTTGACAGTTTTCCGTTCTTATAGCACAAAATTTTGGGAGGAGAATAATGAATCATACACAAACCATGGTTTGCAGCAAGCAAAATATTAATTTAAGAATAAGCCATGCCTTATTTTTGTTGTGGAATAATTAGTTGGAGTGGGGTTTTTTTGTTTTTGTTTTTTTTTTACTGGGAATGAGAGAGGGAAATGTTAACAGAATGAGTGCGTAATTGTCACGGGTGGATGCTCAAAGCTGTGTGCACAGTGCTAAAACTTTGGCTCTGTCCCGTATCTTTCTTCACTGAGTCCTCACCGTGCATGTTTAAAGGTGAGTTTCTTTCTGCTCCTCAGTAGCCTGATAATACTCTTTATGGAAATGTAGCAGAACTGACTGCAGTGAACTGAGCTGTGTTTCACGTTAAATTTCTGGAGGGGGGGCTCGTAATTAAAATGTTTCTGCGTGTCTTTATTCAGCAGTGCGCACACAGTGTCGTTTCTGTTTCGCCCCTCTCTGTCGGAGCCCATCCATCATGCATGCATGAAACCATCCATCCATTATCTTCCGCTTTTTCTCTCTCTTTTTTTTTAAATTAAGAAGCAGTGTCATTGTGGTATTTTGAAATGCATTTTGAAGCATACTAGGTTTCTCAGAATGCCTTGCTTATCTCGTCATTCTGCACCAACACACAGTGAAGCTTAACATTGTAGCAGGAAACGTCACATTCACTCATGGATACAAGTACCAAAACTAGTACATTTTACACTAGTACTTTTTTACTTTTACTTTTTTTGTTAAACCCCATTAGCCATCTTAAAACTTAAGATTGTGTCCATTGTCGACAGCGGCAAGAAAATATGTATTTTATGGATAAAGTAAGCTAGACTTCCTTTTTGAATAGTCTTAGTCCCAAAACATGCACATTAAACTATGCACAAATCGACTTTAGAAGTTATACTATTTGTATGTTTCCTAGATGGACTGCTAAAAAAAACTTGCTTATGGTGGCTCAGGATTTAGAGCGGGTTGTCTATTATTCTGAAGGTTGGGAGATCAATTTCCAGCTCTTTCATCTATATGTTGAAGTGTCCTTGAACCCCAAGTATCCTGTTCTTCATCCATCTGGGTTTGCAAATGTTTAAGGTTGAGGTTTTAAGAGTGCTAGGTGAGATTTTAAAAAAAATTACATAAACTTCAGTCCATTTATCCCAGACTAAAATAAGAGAGGGTAGAACACTAGCTAACCTTAAAACTTGGTTGTGTAGTTAGATTAGTTACACGAGTTAGCAAATATAACCAACAGCTTTGTAGCAGAATAGTGCAAGACATACTGCCTGTGTAATGGTAAATGGTTATATGTGTTAGCCTAATAACAACAATAATAAATTGATGATGGAGTGTGCAGATAGTGTGAGAGTGAGCCAAGGGTAAAGGAGTTTATGGATACATGGATTTCATTGAATTGCATGGGAATAAATTCGCACCAGATCAATGCTAAATGCCTAAACCTAGTTATATTTATCATAAAAATCCATCAACCTGCACAGCACTGTGTGGCTGTATTTGCCATCAGCTCTTTGGAGCAACATGTGTCACTGCAATTATTTTGTTTTACTTGAAACAAAGAAGCTCTGGAGAAGTTTGTAAGGGTGTGAATTTGACCTACTTATAGTCAAAACCATATAAATCAAAAGTAAAACCTCTGAAAAGTAGCCACTGGTTGAAATTGTTTGGTAAAATGACTGTTTCCTATGATAGAAATGATGGCCCAAGTGGAAATTTTTTAAAACCTTTAAAATTGAAGTGGTTAATGGGATTTTTCAAATTGATGGCTCGAAAGGGACAAACATGCAAATTCTGGCACTTGCATCCACTAATAAAATATTGTTTCAGTTATTTTGTGCTCTACAATTGTGAAAAGGGCCCTCTCGTGGCTGCCTTGCACCTGAGGTATTTCCCCTAACTCGCTTCCTCCATTCGCAGGACACCTCACTCCTCCCGGATTGTTGCCCAATCAGGAGTCGCCTGGGCGCACGCAACACACTGCGCTGTAGAGTCCGCTGCAAGCAGCACAGAATGATAAGTACGAACTATTAACTCACTGAATTACCGTAACAGCTGTCACCTGGTTGTGCACGTCTGTTGCAAGTAAGAACTGTATTTGTGGTCAGCGGCAAAGCTTACATGTTCTTGACTGCTTTATGTTCCTAAACTGTTAGCCCTGGGTTTTTTTTCTGTCATGTTCATGCTCATTAGGTTAGTTCTGGTTGTGTAATACTATCGCCTGGTCTGTGTATTAGTAGTTAGATGTGATTGTTATTTGGCACTCTCTGTACACAATGTAAATGTGAGGCTCACGCAGGTTCGCTCGTTAATTAGGGTAATTAGGCGGCCATATTTGTCTTTTCTTTAGAGACCAGCACTCCTGTGGGAAATGTATAAACTCTTCATTGTAAATGCCGGCATTAAGCCTGTTGAGTGGTGTTTGTTCTCTGTACTAATATTAATACACATTCATGTGACATTTTATTATGCTTAGATTAAAAGATTTTAAGAAGCAGTAACAGGTGTGTTTTGGTTTCAATGTAACTTTCACATAGTTAAATATGTTTTGGGTTTCTTGTTTCAGAACCACACATGCTAATCTAGATACAGCTGTTACTGCGCTGGTGGTGGCAAATAAAATAATCCAGTAACAACCTCCATGTGATTCTGACCGATCACCTGCTGCGGGCTTGTGAATTTCCATTTCCAATTTTTTATTGCATAGATGGAATTATTCAGGCAGATAATTTTTATTATGTGATACAAACAAATATGTAAAACACAGTTGGAATGCCAGGTCATTTAAGGAATTGTTACATCATCATATGAAGTCTTACTATACACGTGAAAGGTGTGTCACATTTGCTGGGCTTCATTTGGCTGTGCAACAACCTCTGCTGCCCATAGATGTCACCCAAGAATACTGAATGACCGAGTAGTGAACCAATTTTTTGACACAATGGTTCAAAAAGGTTTCAGAGTTTCAGAAAGCCTCGTTTTGCCGTCAGTAATTGCAGGACTCAGGAAACTGGGAGTGAACTCAAAACACGGCTTTAATGCTGGTAATTCCAAATACAGGAAAAAAAAAAAAAAAACAGACACAGAGAAGGGAATCCAAACAGAAAACTCGGGGAATGCAGGGAAATACACAACCGCAAGTTACTACACAACAATGAATAGAGGGAGACTCAGACAATGTATGCACATGCCAGGTAACGAGGGGAGAGGTAGCAGGTGGGAGGACAGCTGACACTAATTGGAAAAATGAGACAAAGGAAGTAAAACCTAACACTAGACACAGAGAACAACAACGGCCAAAATAAAACAGGAAACCAGACACAACTGCACGGGGAGACGAGACTAACAGGATATACCAAAGGACAAAAACACAGACACAACAGAATGGAACAAAGAAGGGATTTCCACTTAACCAAGTTACACAGAGCTCACTGGAAGATAAAAGAAAAAATATAAACAATATAACCTATGATAGAAAAGGAGCTCAAACACAAAGGATCCTCAAAACCAAAATGGAATCATAACTTTCAAAGAAACTCGAAACCTTGGGTCAAAGACTCAGGGACTATGAAAGATTTAGTAATACAGGAAAATAATAGTGGACACATGTATCTTCTTGTGTTGCCTAAGAAGTGTCATTGTGGTATTTTAAAAATGTGTTTCAGCGGTTTGAAACGCACCGACTTCCTCAAAATACTTTGCAGTTTAGAGCTGTTTGTCCAACATACAGTGAAGCTTAAGCCTAAGCTTTCAGTTGAAACAGTTCTTGGAATAATGTCGAGCTGCCACTCAATGTGTCTTTGTGTCACATCTTACACATCGTTTGGGGTGTGTAAGATGTGATTCGCTCCTTCTGGCTCCTTCTGAAATTAAGGGCCAAAGTTTTGTGGTGCTAAGTTGTGCTTGGTAATTTTGATATAGTGTCACAAATGACACTCTCTCTGTTTTTTTTAACAACTGCTGATGGCTAAACCATTCTTAGTTGTGTTCTGTTCACCTTTCTTTTGAAAGGCTTTTTTTTTTTAAACAGCTGCAGTTTACATTACCTGCACTCAGATGGAGTGGATCCAGTCTACTACTGCCACCTGTGGCAAAGTGCCATAGCCTACAACCAGATAAACTTTGACCACATTTGCACCCGGCGCTATGGCCTCATTTTAATTCCCGTTTCATGCACAATAGATCTGCAACTTTCAATGTTTTTCTGTTACTGCTTCTTGCAAATAAACTGTTACCTAAACGAATGTCATTGTGTATGTATTTTTGGCTCACATCAGTAAGAAAACAAAAGTCAAATAATGCACACAGGTTTTCCATACAGGGCTGAAGCCCTAGTTCTAGACTAAATCACATTTTAAACCAGCCAACGAGCCTTTTATTGAGGCTGGTGGCATGAATATAAGAACATAAATATAAGGATGGAAAAACTATAACTACTGAAAACCTAAAATATACTTCAAGCATATTTTCATGTTACTGCTTAAGTCAATGATCCAAATACTTTAAGCTTACAAATACTTGTATTGTGACTTCAGTCATAAATGCATTTTTTTTTACATTGCTTTAACCCACAATACTGAACATTTTTAAAAGCAGAAAGACAAACTAAACTCTGTTAAGCAAGTATCTGTTTTCTCAATATACACTTAAAAAGCTAGACTAATGTAAGACTAGCTGGCTCAGTTGTTTGGCACGTATTATAACACAGCACTGAAAAACATAGTGCTGGATCTCTAATGCAACACCATGGGCAAAGCAGCCAAGAAATGAGAGACTTGGGGAGGGGCCTGTGTCAGGCCTGCAGGGAGTTCAGGGGCAGAAACTGAGTGGGTAAGATTCCCAAATCAAGATCTCAGACTGAAGCACCGTGACTGAGTTACCTCACCTAACACTGGGTGAAATGTCACTTCAATACACCATGAGACTTTGCACTATGAAGACGGAGCTCCTGAAGGGAACTTGCTAAGGATCCACAGCTAAGACGTGCACACAGAAATCTGCAATAACTGCTCATTTTAAAGATGTACTGATATATAGCTGCTTCATTGGACAACCTGACTGTAAAAGAGTGAATTTGACAGTATTACATTTTTTTTCTCATTCCAGACTGAATTCACAAACTGTAAAAAGTGGTACTACGTAGTGTGTGTAAACCTTCCTTGCACAAAAGGAGGCTACAAATGCATCACGTTGAATAAATGGACATTTTTGCAGACGTCCGTTCATCTGCACAATGTCTTATATATACATTTATGTGTGTATATACTTTTAAGCTTTATCAAAAAGTAGAGCAGGAGTCTGTCTCTAACTATTAAACCTCTGTAAAGGTAATCTGGGATGATTATAGGCACTTATTGTTTGATTACATAGCCTTGATTGATCTTGATCTGAATCTGTCACCACCCAACCCTTTAACTGGAAATAAAGTACTTTATTGAAACTTAAAAATGCCATGTGTAAAATTAGGGCCAATACATAAACCACAGAAACAGTTTACCTGACACTCATATATCATTGTGAGAAAAGTGAATGACATGTTAAATTGCTAAATCAAATTTAGTGTACAACATATTTGCCTGGGTTCCGAGCACATAATCTGTCCAGTGTTAGAACAAAAAAAAAGCTTTGAACTGCACTGATTTACGTAGTTTACTTTGTGTCAGTGTTCTCTAGGCAAGACTCCTCTCTTGACTTTTGATAAAATATTTTCAGTAACTATTTTGGTACATTTCATTAAGACAGTTTGAAACTTAATACAGGCATGCTAAAGCGGAAATATAGCAGCAGAGGGCAGCAAAACACAACAACCATCGATGTAGAGGAGAGACGAAAGGGTTTGAGGACTCAAGACCTCACAGACAGATTAAGATATAGAATCAGAACAAGAGAGCGGGGATACGAGAGTGGAGAGATTATTTAGAGAAAGAAATTTGGAATTGCACATTTCATTTTGCTGGAGTTCAGTGCAAAGACTACATACACACACACACACACCTGCAGAGAGTAAGACAAGTCCTGAGGAGTCAGCTGAATGGAAGAACAAGATCCGGGCAATTAACACCTACGCCCTGCCAGTCATCAGATACCCTGCTGGGATAACAAGTTGGCCAAAGGATGAAATAGAAACCACTGACATCAAGAAAAGCAAGCGCCTTACCATTCATGGAGGGTTTACCCCAGGTCTAGCACCCTGAGACTGTACGCCGAGGACTAGTGAGTGTCAGTACCACTATTCAGGATGAAACAACAAAGATCCGTGAGTACATCAGAAAGATGGCCACAAATGATCACATCCTTAGTGAATCCCTCAGGAGAAGCAGAAACCCACAAAAGAAGACGAGCAAGAACAGGAACCATCATGGTAGGAAAGGCCCGTGCACTGCATGCACCACCAACAGACAGAAGACGTGGCTGATATTGAAAGAGCCTATCAATGGCTGGACAATGCTGGACTGAAAGACAACAAAGAGGCACTAATGATGGCAACACAGGAACAAGTTCAAATCACAAGATTGATAGAAGCACACCACACCAGGCAACACCCCAGGCACCACACCAGGCAACACCCCAGGCGCAAGCTGTGCTGAGATGACTGAAATAATCCTGCACATAACAGCAGGGTGCAAAATGCAGGCAGGGCATACATGGAACATCATAACCAAGTGGCTGGCATAGTATACAGAGACATTTGTGCTAAGTATGGCCTGGAAGTCCCGAAGTCAAAATGGGATACTCCCCCAAGGGTGGTTGAGAACAACCAAGCTAAGATCCTGTGGGACCAGAAACAGACAGACAAGCTCTTGATGGCTAACTTATTGCACATAGTGGTGTACAAGCAGAGGTGGAAAGTTGTAGTGATAGATGTAGCAATACTGACTGATAGCAACATCAGGAAGAAGGAACACAAGAAGCTTGAGAAATTCTAATGGCTGAAAAAAGAGCTAGAGAGGAAGGTGAAGACAAGTGAAGCCTGTGGTAATCGGAACATTATGACATCTGATATATATATATATGTGTGTGTGTGTGTGTGTGTGTATTTATTTATGTGTATTTATTTATATTTTTTATTGAACATTTCAAAAATATAACAAGTATACAGTGAACAGTATATATAAAAACAGACAAGTGAGCCACATGAACCAGGGGTTAATAATAATAACTTTATATTTATAATATATAGATTAATATAGCAGCTTTCAAGAAACCCAAAGACGCCGTACAAAGAGTGTCAATAAACCAAAGTATATAAACAAAAAATCAAAAACAACAGCAAAAACTAAATAAACTAGAGATTTAAGGCCTTTTTGAACAGGTGAGTTTTTAACAGTTTCTTAAAAGAGTCTAATGATCTAACCCTGCGAAGCTCCGAGGGGAGAGAGTTCCAGAGGGTGGGGGCTGACACCCTGAAGGCTCTGTCCCCAAAGGTATGGAGGTTGGTGCGAGGGACAGAGAGCTGAGGACCGAAGTGTCCGAGCCTGTTTGTATGGGTGAAGGAGGTTGGACAAATACTGAGGGGTTATCTACATTAAACAAAAAGGTTGTAAGTGGAAAGTAAATTTAATGTTTTGATAGTCTTTTGATTTGTGGAATCAATAAGTAATTTAAAATAATGCACCATATCCTTCCTGAAGAAAACAAAGCAAGGGGCTCTCTTACTAAATTTACTTTTACAAATGAAGCATTTTGCCATAAACAAAATCAGCTTTATTAAGAAGTAACATTTATCTTGTTTCTTAGCATAATTGTGGAAACCAAAAAACAAAATTTTCGAGACAATCTATGAAAAATCTGCTGAGGTCTCCCCCAAAACTGTATGGTCTGCGAACAATGCCAAAACAGACGAACAGCTGTTTCCAGGTGGGGGTAGATGTACACACTAAAATCTTGTGCTAAAATTGTTTAAACAAAAAATGAACATTGCCATCACCGTGGAGGATTTAGTGCAGTGAGGGTTGTTGCATTAAAATGAATTTGTTTTAAATAGCTGTACCTGATAAACTGGTAACCACGTGAATGCTGTTTGTGTATGTTGGGTTTAGCTTCTGTTCGGCACCATAGACTTGATCAGCAACCTTTCACCCACACACATGCAAAAACACCTGCAAAGTCTGTCAAATCTATTTAAGCACCAATCCAGGTTTAGCGTCCCTATTTAAGCCAGACAACACGTGCAGAGAAAACCTCTACAGCAGACTGAGATGTTTAAGCTGTGAGCTGAGGTTAGAGTTTGTGTGTCGTGCGTCACTGTAACAATTCAATTCAATTTTTAAATTAGCAGTTTAATGTGCTATTGTTAAATTACATAGTCTCTGTAAATCACTGTCTAAAATATCAGTAAAAGGCAATTAAAGGCAAGTATCTCCAAACTAGTAACAGAAAAAAAATGCCATAAAGATTAGAGTACACATAAAACGAACACAGGACACTCAAGGAAGCAATAGAAACCCTACAGTCACCTCTACCCCCATTACACACATGCACAATAATACAGCTGTATTACATCAGTACACAAAAAGGCACATTTAAGCTTACATTACAATAAAATATATTTTTAGGAATGTGTGTAGCAGACTTATTGAAAGCCAGAAAAATACTTTCAGTTCAAGACACTACAATAAAATAAGGAAACAAAAGACAAACACGTGACGCTTGCAAAATGGCAAAACACACAACAGATACCACTAATCATAATGCACCTTCCTGGCCTTCCTCCAGCAGACCTTTTAAGATGTCATCTGTCTACTCATGTTAATTATTTAATTTTGTTACTAAACAAAAGACCATCAACAAAAGAAGCAGAATAATGCTTTCATCAAATCACTTCACAATACAGCTTTACTAATAGTCCATTACTACAAGAGAAGCAAACAGCCAACATTTTTGGGTGTCAGCTGTGGCAGAGGCTCAAATATCCTTTAGAAAACCAGATCACTGAAATACTCCCACGCTTCATTTACAATGACTCTCTTCCATGTGCTGCTTTTCTTTCCAAAGGTCTTTGTGGCTGGAGTTCTTTTATCAGCATGAGAAAAAGGAATCTTTTTACTCTGCAATGTCCCCTAGCCCCCTCCAACATCTTTGGGCCCCTGCACCTTGTTGGGCCTGTTTTTGTGGGGTTTTTTTTTGGTTTTGTGTTTTTTTCTAAATTGACAATTTGGAAAGTACAACAAAAGTGCAATACAAAAATAATAATAATGAACATTAAATAAATGATAACAGAGACATTACCCCCACCCCAAAAAGGGGAAGTGTGGCTTCCTATTTGAGAACTTATATCTATGGATGTGGACTCTGGCAAGGAGTCAAAAGCTGATTAAACTTTCCATAACACCTGCATAAAAGTACAAGACCAAAATAAATGGGAGCAAGTCTCTGGCGAGATCGTACAAAAACAGCAAGATGCACAGAATGTATATCACTTTCATATTTTCATGATAAAATCAATGAATTAAATTAATTTTAACTTCCTACGGAAACTTGTGTGTGTGTATGTGTGTGTGTGTGTGTGTGTGTGTGTGTGTGTGTGTGTGTGTGTGTGTGTGTGTGTGTGTGTGT
>JAVDPK010002993.1:209331-222648 GCA_034780415.1 Cichlasoma orientale
CCGCTTTTGCCCCCTCCAATATGGCGGCGACGTAGGCATACGAGTCAGCGCTCAATGCGGCATCTATGTATATATATATCTATGGTTAACGGCATGACTTCCCCTTTAAGAGCGGTGAGCAGCTGCTCAGCGCCCAATCGCGGCGCGTAAACTGAACTTTGTTGTTGTCAGCAACTAATTGCTAACAGTTAGCTAACATTAGCCGGACGCCGAGCTAATAGGGCTATATCGTGTATCCCATTTGTCCTAATAACGGAGCAGAGTACATTTATATTTAAGTCGTTACGGCCACATCCGTAAGAAGTCGCCTTCATCGGGATTTGGCCTTCGATATCACAAAAAATAAAAAATGACATCTGCACTGGTAAGTTTAGGTTGTTACTCGAGACACTGACTGAGATGAAGTTCGTTTCTTATTTGTAGTCTCCACATTCTTGGTTTCAAGGTAAAGGCTGATTTATCTATAGCATCAGATGATGATTTTTAATTTGATATGGACCCATTCCTTTTGCAGGTTGTCTTAGCGTTATTTGTATCAAGAGTCAGTGATAAATGGGGTACCTTTACGCTTAGTCTGTATGAAATGTCTGTAAAGTCATTGCTGACCGTGTTTTGAAGCAAAAATGAGAACTAAGTGATAAGTCTATGAACAGAGTCGGGCCTTCATACACTGATGTGTCAGACAAAGCCGCTCATATTAACCGTGTGTGACATTACAAAATTATATATGAACTTTTGTTTTCTTTTCACTTTGTTGTGCCACATAGTCCAAAGTGAATCATTAGTCGATTTACTGTGTATGCAGTGCAACATATAATTTACATTTATACTAATGTAATAAACACCCTGTGTAGTCATGGCATCCACATAGGTTATTAAGTAAAATATGCAATAGTCTGCTAACAGTTAAGGCAAAGAGTCTGGCTTTACCCTACGTAACAGAAGTCTATGCATCTTTCTTTCGTTTTTTAGCCTTGTGTAAACTAAACCTCACTTTAAAAAAAGGCTCTTTGGTGGGCTTCACACTTTTTATATGCATGAACAACCCTGCAAAGATGCCGCTGACTCCTCAGCCCACTCTGCTCAGTTGTGAGGCCCGTTCTGCAGACAGAGCTGATTTGGCGCATCTTTGGACAAACTGTATGACACCATTTTTTTTTTGAAAATGTCTTTTCTGCATATTTTTCTGTTTAAAAAAAGGCATATAGATATTTACATATATGTCAAATAGGATGGGATAGCTGGTTAGTTGACTGAATGAATTAGTACTTAAAATAAACTCAGGTTGCTTTATTTTTAAGTCATTTTGCTTTGGTAAAGTGACCATTGGGGGGGACTGGACAAAATTAACTTGATATTCATTAAGTGATTCCTGCTGAACATTCAACATAAATGTTTAACGAAAATCATTTTATTAAACTCTTGCAACTCCCAGTGAGAATTACATTAAGTCACTTAGTCACACAGCTTAAAACCCCACTTAAAAAAATAATCAAAAGCAAGTAAAATGTCAGTGTTTTAGAATAATGTATTTAAGAGAGCAGCATTAAATGTAGGAGATGTAGCTACCATGAGACAATTTTTTCTTATTTTTGATATGAAGTACAAATCAGCAAGAAACCAACTTCGGCAAGAGAGCAGTTTCTTTATTTACATATAGATGTGTATAAAAAGCGCAATTTAGAGAAAAAAGTACAAAATTCTACTAAAAACAAGTAACCGGATTATAATCCGTAACAGTTTCTATGCATTTTTCTTTTTGCCATTTCAACATCTCAACTCTCGACGCCATATTTGTCAAAGTGTCTCATGATAATGCCCAGCTCCAGTTCCACAGTCCCCATGGCTTCGGTGTGCAGTCTGTATCTGTCCGCCCCGCTGTAGATGAGGTCCGGACTGCGAAGCTGGGGACCTCCGCCGACGAACTTTTGCGCCAACTGCTCTTGCCAGGAGCCGAGCGGCCTCCAGGTCGCACAGCTTATTCGGTGATGTCCAGGGCTGGAAGGGACGTGGCAGTACCCGTAACCATACAGCTGGCACCGTCCGAAAGAGTCCTGGTGCCATACTTGTAGGTGAAGCTTCGGCCAGCCTTGAAGCCCCTTGGTCGCGTAGTGCAGATCGATAGGGTGGCTCCAGTACGCCATGTCTCCGATTTGGGGGCTATCCACCTGGGTCTGACCCTCCTTTAGCCCGGATAAAAGACGCCATGCTCCTGCCGTATGAACTCCCCATTTGCAAAATAGGCTGTTTTGCGGGAAACCACTGGCACCGATGATCTGCCCTATAATGTGTAGTTCTGCCATGTCGCAGCGGTCCTCTTTAACCGGAACATGCGGCACCAAAAGTCCTGTTTTTTCTCTCCGACGCTAATGACTATCTTAGCGTGTAGCAAGGACTAGCAACACAGCTAAACGTCTCCTTGGTAACTGCCTGCCCTGATTTGAGCACGGCGACAGTTCACCCTGAGTCAGGCCTCGTAGGCACCACTTCCTGTGCGAATCCTGCCCAACATTATGAAGTAATATTTAAACAGCCAAAAAATCCTTTATGGAATTGTTGTTCGTTAATAGCAATGTTGTCAGCATTATTCTTGAAGGTTATTAATGTGATCGGTGAAGATTGTCTGTTGCATCACAAAGGAAGAGCTGCACACTGACAGGTTGAACGCAGGGTATAAAATACCTGCGGTCCTGGTGGACCGAGTTGTTTACGGTTTTTAGTCGTTGTTTATAAAAGCGCATTAAGTGACGAAGTAAAACGCGAATTTATGTTAATGCCTCACAATCAACTCGTGATCAAGGCTTCAGCTTCACTGCTTGATTTCTCTGAAGTTTAAACGTGAAAAACGACGTTGTGAAACAGCGCCATCTCGCGGCTGTAGTGCGCCCAGACTGGTATTTTTTATAGCTGACAGTTCATCAGTATAGTCAAAAGCAGTTTTATGCTCATTGGAGTAATTTGAAGTAAATCTGATTCTAAAGATGTATATGATTTCATTTTTTCTTACATGTTGATTTTTATATCGGGTAGGCGTTATATAAGCTTCAGTCTACACCTTTTCGTTTTGTCACGTAAATGAACCGAATAAAGATAAATGAAATGAAGCACGTTTTACTTTTAGATCACATTATAATTTTAGGAAAATATATGCATTTACTCCATTTATTTGAAATCTATAAGGACATTTTATTTGACAAAAGTAAGATAAAACATATTAATTACTCGCAAAAATAGGAGGCTGTTTTAAAGAGTTGAATCGAGTAAATAAATAAATAATTAAAACGATTGAACCTGAACTTTTTAAACTTTTATCATAAAGCTGTGCATGCAGTAGGTACCTAAAATAATTTAACTAGTGTTAATGTTTTAATATATTAATTTATTTTTCATGGTAAGGTACCATGTGCTGGTTTAACAAAACTACATTCGTTCTTTTTCTATTTTTTTTCTTCCTTTTTTTTACAAATCAAAGTTGCCATTACCACTTATGAAAGTTAACTTCAGTTACTTTTCTTTACAAGATTGTTATAATTATCTGATGATATGCAAATTATTATATTTGTCACAAGAATAATTTTAAGTTCCTTTAATTTTTATACCTGTAAGTACAATGACCAGATTATACCTATATCATTTTTCTTAAGCAATATTCTTAATACTGCTATTTTACTTATAAATACGAAGTACTATTAGAAGTACTCATACTCAAGTAAAGTATTTGGATATAGTTTACAATCAGATTGCAATCAGACCAGTTTGCCTTGGTCAAGAGAGACAGAAGAACAGTATAAAATGTAGATACCTTTATTACAGGATGTCAAAGACTACAGCACGTATTGTCGTCCACTTCTGAAGTTTTAAACTTCAGTTTCATATACCCGCTCCTACGTCTATGCTCCAGATAAGGAAACACTGTGTCTCTGCACTAACAAGCAGCCAGGCTGTCCTTGTGGCCTATTGTAGAGCCAAAATAAACAGCGCCAAACAGAAGGCCTCCCTGAAATAGTGAAACCTTACTGTATTCTGTGAGTCACCAGATTCAGAGACCTGATTAGGGATTTCTGGTTCTTTTTTTTTCATCCTAATTTTATTTTATATAGAACAGCTGCCAAATCATTTGCTAATATCATGTAATGTTTACAGCTGTGTGCGATTCTGTGAAAAGGCAAAAATGTTTACAATAATTTATATCTGAATATGTGAAATTAAAAGTAAAAAAAACCCATCCAGATAAATTTTTGGCCCAGTCTAACCACAATAAGAGCACAGCTTCTGTCATTACCCATCACCACACAGTATAACGGAATTCTAAAAATGGTTACAATGTCAGTTGAGCTAAATAAATAAATGTATGTCACTGAATCTGCAGAGTGTAACAATGGTCCGCATGCTTTTGCGTACATATTTGTCAACAGCTGTTTCTCGTAAAGTCTTTTCGAAAGCTTTCCCAGAAGAGCGGCGGCAGCTATGGTAACATATTAATGGCCAATGGTTTTGAAATGAGATGTGTGGGTGCTTTTCACAGCAAACTTTCTGACTAGCAGCCCAAGTGTTACTAATAACATAAACACTGACTCTTTTCCGTTCATGTGTCACAGTACAGTGAACCAGTTCCAGGAGCCTAAAACCAAAAACAGCTTTTTGGAGTTCAGCCAGCATCAATTTGATTAACACCTCTTTATGTTTAGGCTGGTTAGGCCTGTTATTCTCCCAGAGACTGTACAAAAATGCAAAGTAAAAAAGAGTAACTGCACAAATCATTATTTGAACTACAAATCGTAATTATGTGGTTCCTTGCTTGTGTTTCCAGGCCAGTTTTTATTCACATCACACACCCACGTAATCGTGATGAGGAAGATTACCACTTCTTCAGTGATATGCTCTTAAATAGCACCAAAGTTTTGTTATTTATTTATCTTTGTAAATGTGTAACTTGTTTATTTACATTGACAATTTAATGTTTTGGTGTGATTCTGTTTGTTCACAGTCTGATCCAACCCTAGAAAGACATTTCAAGGGTCACAGGGACAATGTGACAAGTGTGGACTTCAGCTGCAACATGAAACAGATCGGTAACTGTCTGTCTGCGAATGCACCTGTTTGCTATTGCCTCTGTTTTTTTTCCTGTGGTCATATGCAATGTTCTCACTCTCATCTGTGCTTCATCCTCTCCTAGCCACAGGCTCCATGGACTCCTGTGTGATGATCTGGAACATGAAACCTCAGATGCGAGCGTATCGTTTTGACGGGCACAAAGACGCCGTCCTTTCCGTCCACTTTTCTCCATCAGGCCATCTGGTGGCCTCCGCTTCCAGAGACAAGACTGTACGTCTTTGGGTGCCCAGCATGTAGGTTTTAAAGCAGCATCATTCTCTCTTTTCTGCTACACTGTATTTATTTGATTCCACCACAGATTTACTACAGAGGACAATGATGCTGACTCATAAAAGCAACAACTACTGAAGGCTGTTTATCTCCTTCTGCCAGCATGGAGGAAGGCACACATTGCTGAACACCTACTGGGTTTTTGCTTGTTTGCTTTAAACTTAAGTGATGTCTTGTGTGCATACAGGAAGGCTGAGTCAACAGTATTCAGGGCTCACACTGCCACTGTGCGCAGCGTTAACTTTTCTGGTGATGCACAGACTCTGGTCACAGCCTCTGATGACAAGACAATCAAAGTGTGGACCGTCCACAGGCAAAAGTTCCTGTTCTCTCTCAACCAGCACATCAACTGGGTCCGCTGCGCCAAGTACGAGACACACATTTAACACCATATAATACATCATATTACGCAGTTTGATTATATTTACACTTATATCTGACCTTTTAATTACTTTCTACAAATTGAGCATTTAACATTCACATTTTTAAACTTTTCTTCCAGGTTTTCTCCGGACGATCGCTTGATTGTGTCGTCCAGTGACGATAAGACCATAAAGCTGTGGGACAAAAACAGCAGAGAGTGCATTCATTCTTTCTATGAACATGCTGGGTGAGCACTTGGGGCCTGAATGATGAATAGTACAAACTATGAATATTTATATTTTTGTCAGGTTTTCTGCTGGTGTTTCTGTAAGGTCAGAAAAAATACAAGTGTACTGATGCGACAGCAGTAAGCACTGAAAGAACGTGACAGATTTGATCCCCCTAACCATTTGTTATCCTGTTAAAATGGTTATTACGTAGGCGCTGAACACCTGCTCAGTCATTACATGCGTCCCTTATTCCCTTATTACTGTACAGTGTACACTCTGTTATACTGAGACACTTTAATGTGCCTGTCTTTGATATATTTAATATTCAATTTTACTTAACTTTTTTCTCTTATTTCTGCCTTTATTATATATATTTTTTAGATTTTTACATATTGAGCTTCTTTCTTTTATGTAGTTTCTATCTTATTACGATGAGATAAGAAATGCTTTTTTTTTTTATCCCGTATTTGGGAAATTCTTTTGTTACAACAATTGAAATGATGATAAAAAAATAATAATAATAATAATCATGGTTAGCCATGATGGATCACAGCTTGTTCAGTGATCACCTCTCCACCACCTCAGCCAGTCTTCCTGAGTTTATTTAGTTTATTTAGTCTGTTGGAATCACCAGCTCTGCTGCTGCTCCCCAAGCAGACCACTGCAATGTCCACTGCACTCGCCACAACTGAGTTTAAAGCATCGCAGGTTCCTTAGGAAATAGAGCCTGCTCATCTGCTTTTTGTATAGAGCTTGTGTGTTGGTCTTCCTGTTCAGCCTGTTGTCGATGTGGACACACGCTGGGAGAAAGGTTTGGATGGTGACAAAACGTAATTTATTTTGGATGCTACATGTCACCACAAGAGATTAAAAAAACTCAGCGTAAAAAAAAAAAAAGTATCTAACAGAAATTTCCCAACTTTTGGGATAAGAAAATTCATAAAATGCTTCAGATGTTAACTGTTTTAAAATATTTAATCTGTTACTATAAACCTTAAATCGATATTTGTCCAAATGCCTCACTTTTTTCTAATTTTCTTTTTTTTTTCTTCTTCTTCTCAAAAGTTACGCAAACCATGTGGATTTCCATCCCAGTGGAACATGCATCGCTGCAGCTAGTACCGACAACTCTGTCAAGGTGTGGGACATCCGATCCCATAAGATGCTACAGCACTACCAAGGTAAAGATGTCCATAATATGTAAAAGCATAATCATTCTTTCTGTTTTTTTGAAGGAATAAAAACCACAATTTGCACCCAAATGTGGCATATTTTTATCTTTATAGCAAAACTGTTATTTGGATTAATTTATGACAAGCACATAAATCCTAAAGACATTGAGGATTTATTGGAGTGTTTAAACATTTAAAGAATCACAGTACCAGTCAAACGTTTGGACACACATGCCCATTCATTTGAATAGGTGTGTGTGTAGCCAATATAAAGGTTTGTACTGAAACAGCAGGCTTAATCAGTCCTGTAGAAATGACACAAAACCACAATCCCAAGCAATTTTTTTTTTATGTATGGCACTTTTGACAAACAGTCAAAGTTTAGGCATTTGCTGCCAATAGATTGCAGTGTAGCCAAAGTACATTTGAGTGATTAGGTTGAAGAGAAATAACTGAAATCACAGTCAGACAAATTCATATTCCTGGTAAGCAATATTATTGATCTTTTGTATATTTATTAAACTTAATGTTGATGCCTTTTTGTCAGTCTGCCGCTCAGGCTGGCTGTCCTAATTGCCTCTTTTAAATGGATTTCAGTTGTTAGATCTAATAATGGATAATTGCATCTGTCTGAGGAGATTCGGTATGAAGATAAAAAGCTTCTCCTCCTCCTCTGTTTTTCACTTTTTTCTAGTCCTACTTTACATACTGGCGTTATTTTCTCATTTTGCCAGCTTCAAGTGTAACAGTGGTGAGCAGTTAGTGTTTGACATACATGGGAATGAATATCACTATAAACATTAGATGCTTAATGAATATAATGAATAGTTTAAGCTGCCTGATTAGAAAACCTTTAGTTAAAATTGTTTAGGAGCCCGCTAACCTCCACCAAGGCAGCTCACTGTCTGAGCAGCGTTTACTTTTAAGGGAATTGAATTTTGTATATTTTCATTTTGTTTTCTTTGTTCTTTTTAAACATACTTTAAGAAGTTTGTAGTGCAGTAAAAATCAGATAAGGGGAGCATGGCAGATGTTTACCCCTACAGAGTTTTATCAGAATTTATTCAACAGTTTTCGAGCCATTGTGTTTGCAAACAGAATGACAACACACGCATGCATGCTTACACTATCAAAAACATAACCTCCTTGGCGGAGGTAATAGCGCAGCCAGTTACACAATCGCAGAATCGTATTTCTTAATTTAACCATCTCTACACATTGTTTGGCAATTTATTAAACTGGTTTGGGTTTATTTGGGTATTTATAATGTTCTCTATGCTTACATGCCATGTGATAGAGACACCCACTGTTCTGTGCTTGTTTGTAGCTATTCAGCATCTTTTCCCAGCTGGAGGGATCACTGTCTGCAAATGTGTCGTACCCTCTGTAAGCCAGGAGAGGGACCTGTTGCTCGCTGAATGTCATCTGTCCTCAATCCGTCAGCTGCTCATTCATGTAAAGCGGGATAGTTTAAGTCTAGCGAAGTCGTGATTAGTTACTTAAGGCAGGTTGATATATTAGCGTGTGGTAGGATCTGACAGGAAACAGTCATCCATCCACTCACCGCCGCCCTGCTTTTTACAGCAGCGAAGGCCAGATGAATAGGAACGATGATGCACATTTAGCGTTACATATTTTTTGACCATCGGTCAGCATTGACCCTGTTTATCAGTAGTGCACTGAAGACCATCTGTGGTCTCTCTCTTTTCTTGCTCACACAAGCTTTTCCTTTCTCTCCTTCTCTTTCATGCAGTCTGTGATTCTGACACATTCATGATGACAGGTGTAAAGTTACAAAAAACCGCTGACCTAACAAACAAATTGGCTCACTTTTTGAAGTAGAATTACAGTGAATGAATTAACCTATTTTTAACACATTTAATGGGTTTATTTTTTGGACTGAATGTATGAGGTTTTGTTCGCTTTCAAGTAAATGCAGGCTGTGTGTTTGACTGTGCCTGTTTAAATCCATATTTAATGTTTGAAGTGTGAAATGAGTAACAAAAAAAAGGAAAACCCGGATCAATCAGAAAAGGCTGTTCTGAGCTGGTTCTTTTTATGTTTAAAAAGATGTATGAAGAGTTTGAAAGTTGGGAAAGGCTTCAGACCCTTTCTTCAGGTTTGGGCCATGACTGTTTTTCACTGTTAACAGATCTGTTAAGTCTTATAGACCACCCGTTGCCATTTTCATGATTTTGATCATAATAATCTTTAATTATTTCTCATTGTTTAAGATACAGAAATGGTAAACATGTAATAACCTAAAAAGCATTTTTTTCCCAGTGACTTTTTGTTGTACAGTTTCAATCTGAACCAAAAGGTTTTTACAGTAACAAAATGTTTTTTTTAGTCCTGTTATAAACTGTGTGTGTTTGTGTGTGTTTTCCAGTTCACAGCGGTGTGGTGAACAGTTTGTCTTTCCACCCAGCTGGTAATTTCCTAATCACTGCGTCCAGCGATTCCACAATGAAAGTACTGGACCTTGTAGAGGGCAAGCTGCTGTATACACTGCACGGACACCAGGTAGACCAACACACACACACACGCGCGACACATAAATGTTGTTTAGATGTCCTGGAGGCTTAGCTGTTCTGTTTACCCTCTCATTATCATGATGGGTTACTTCTGTTGTTTGCTCTGGTTTTCTGTGTGCGCCCATGTGTGTGTGTGTGTGTGTTTGGAGACTTTGGTGTGAACATTTATATGCGAGTGTGTTTGACATCTCTTTTGTGTACGTCTGTGAGTGTGTGTGCGTATGATGCCTTTTTTGTATATGGGGTATTTTAGTAGTTGCCTGGCGAGCAGGCAGCCCACTCATCGTGACTCATTCTTGGGTTGCTGGAAGGAAACACTACTGTTCCTGCCTCCGTTCTTCTGGATTTTGTTCTTCTTTTCTTCTCTTCCTTCTCTTTTTGTCCCATTGTTCTTCTCATACCGTACACCTCTTTCTTTGCCACCATCAAAATCAAACTCATTTTTGTTGTTGTCTTCCCATTTTTCCCTTTCTCTCACATCTGATTTCCTCACATTTTGGCTGGCAGAGCCACCTGGCCGGACAGCTCACTGACTGTATCTGTTTGTTTAAACAGCTGATGGACTGGCTTGCTGGCTAGTTGTGGAAATCGGCAGCTTGCCAGCACCACATGTGGTCCATCTGTTTATCTATGTCTCTGCTATGTCTCTCATTCTGTCTTCTCTGTTCCACCTGTGTGTCTTTCCAGGCACTTGCCAAGACTCTTCTCTCTGTCAAGAATAAATAACTTTCATTATCTCTATTTACGCCTCCAAATTTGTCATCTCTTATATTGTGTCTCAGTTTCTGTTGTTGTTCTTTTTGGCTCCGTGGTGACACCACCAATCTGTTGGTGCTAGGAGACTAAGAGTGCTAATTGTCTCTCCAATCGCATAGCTAGAGATGGGAGAGACCCCCATCTGTTCAGTGTGGGTGTAAAGGTTTGTGCGTGTATGTGTCTGCTTGTGCTGTGTATTTGTGTAGGCCTGTGTGCATTTACCGTACGTGAAAACAAGTGTTTTGATGCTGGATCTGACGAATGTGTTGTTTACCCAGCCTCAGGAGGACTTTACCTGACTGGTTTGAATTGTGTTAATTTAGGTTAATTTGTCTCTCTGCTTCACTCTCTGACAACTGACTTTCACAATGTGTTCCAAAACTTTTCATAAAGTAGGTCTTCATCTAAATGCCTGAGATAATTTTGGATTTTAAAGATCTCATGGACAGGACGAGTTGACAGCACATATGTACGTAAGAATCGGCCAACTTCTGTTTATAGCTTTTCAGTTTATGTCAGACCCATAGCCCGCAAATGGTAAATGAGTCACATCAGTGGGATCAGAATACGGGGCCGTCACATGGATCATGTGGGCTTCAGATAGTTCCAGGAAGTGGTTAGCGGGCAACTGGAATGTGTGAATATGGAGAGACAGAACTCTCCACATTCAGTAATTAGTAATCAATAAACGCATTGATCTACAATAGTTTTTATTGTGGGGATGTGCGGTTTAAATCTTTTTATATATATATAGTTACAAGTGAAATATTCAAGGATGTGTTAACAGCAAACCTTACCTTCCTTCATCACATATTTAAGCGTGTATTGCCAGAGTCAGAGCATAATGCTATTGTTTATTTACTTTTTTTGTTTTTTTTTTAACATTGTGTGCTAATCACTAGCAGTCACAATTTAACATGCATTGTTACATTTTGACAGAATAGAATAAATATTTCAAAATATTTTTTTCTACCTAGCAGTTTTTCTTCATTGTGTTTTCAGTAATCCCATGATAACTCAGACTAAAAGCAATCCTAATGGCAAATTTATTTTAAGGCTTTCAGATAGGACAGAAGGAGACTTACTGACAGTGCATTCGCATGAAGATAAGTGTATTTGCTTCTTTTGTAATATTAATGTACAACAGAGCAGCCACAACATGAGCTGTCAGGTCTGCAACAATGTTTAGCAGGGTTGTACATGTAAATAAAATCCATGTGAATAGCAGTATGCAAAGTCTTTGAATAGAACCAGGCAGTGTAATGAGATGTTGTTATCAAAGTGTCAGTAGTTTTTATGTTTTGGTTGATACACGTATATGGGAAACACCTCTCTGAGGAAGTGTGAGGAGAACACATGCAAACCTTCAGGTTTGCATGTTACTGTTACTAATGGTAGTTCAATTAGGAGATAAATAATTAAACACAATCTATTGAGATTCATAATTTGAAAAATGGCATTTAGATTTCGATGACCCAACATAGCAGAACAGAGTCCCAAAAAAACAGTAGAAAGTAGGACAGGACCCCTCGAGTCTAGACGTTGATGGTGAGGGAGATGAGGCAGATGGAGGCTTGATGAGGCTCTTTGAGTGACCAGACTGAGGTGGAGATGGGTAGGAGGCAGGTTGCACAAATAGGAGAGAATGGCAGGAGAGCATGGGGATTCAAAGCACACGGAGTAGAAGCTGAATGGCTCACAGAAGGCGGGCAAGAAAATGATTGGACTAGAGTAATGATTACAGAATAGAGTTTGACAGCTTGGGAAAGCAGAAGTGATGTAAATAATAGACTAGAAGAAGATGAGTGAATACAGATCTTCCTTGTTGAATTTATGCTTAAGATTAATTTAAAAGACAAATGCAGAGCTTATTGCGGGTTCTTTATAATGGCTGAATTTGCTACTAACATCCCAAGCTGTGTGAACACATTTTATTAGTTGGTGCCTTCTACGTTTGAGTGCAATGTGTGTATGTGTGAAAATGTGAGGCTTTTGATATAGAACTGCACAAAATGCATATTTTGATGCAAAAAGACAACATGTGCTTCTCAGATTTGTTCCCCTGCACCAAATCTGACATGTAAACATTGAGCATTGTCAGTGCACTGGTTTCTGCTCTTAAACGTCTGTATATTTGTAATGGTGTTAAGACTGCATAATTAAGGGGGACTAAAACAGTTTTCATGCCGATATGTAGTACTTTACATAAATGAAAAATGTTTTAAAACTGCGCTTAAAGGAGAATTTAGAAAAAAATAACCTTACAAAATAAAAGCGGTAGGACTGTGTTGTAATTTTTGTTAGTCATGCCTTTATAAAGGGCACCATATGGGTCTTGTCTGGTTTCTGCTATGCCTGTTCATTTATCAGAACATAAAATGTGCAAGTTAGGCGCACTGCTCTGTCAGGCTGTGTGTGTGTGTGTGCGTGTGTGCATGTGCATGTGTCTGGCCATGGCAAGTGCCAGCCTGGCAGCAGGCATTAGTCAGAGCACAGACAGAACATGCTGTCTGTCAGGCCGTCGCGTTGCTATAGTGACACTGTCTGCTTCTCTCAGGTGCTTCTGGGAAACCATTCCTCACCCAAACCAGGCTGTCTGGGTGCCAGCCACAGGACACAGCTCCTTTTTCTCCTCAGCAGACTCCCTGTCCGTTTCTTTTCCAGCTCTTTGTATGCTCTTTCCTTCATCCCATCTTTGAACGCAGTCACAGGGCTCACGCTGAGATCGTTGACTCCATTTTGCATTATGAGGTGGGGGGGGGAGGGTGTTAAACTAAATGGGAACATGATTTCTGAGTTTTGTTTCCAGACACACACACACACACACACACACACACACACACACACACACACACACACACACACACACACACACAC
>JAVDPK010002993.1:222748-237777 GCA_034780415.1 Cichlasoma orientale
ACACACACACACACACACACACACACACACACACACACACACACACACACACACACACACACACACACAAAGGATGCCAAAGTCCTGATCCCTAGGTGATCCTTTTTGGCTCTGACCATGTGTGACCTCACACCACCTGAGTCTCTGCTTTTTGTTATTGATTGCTCTGCTGTAGCCCCACACACCCACCCCCTCCTCCACAAACACCCACACATAAACCCACACGCACATACATGCGCACATTCAAGAGGTTCTCTTGTCCGCATAATTTTGTTTTCCTCAAACTGTTTAAACACAAAGTCCTCGAACACAATAAAAATAAATTAACAGTTTCCACTTGTCTTGTATTTAATGTTAATTTTTTATTTTTACCAGCAAACGCCTTTAGGGTATATTCCTGGATTCTGTATTGTGTAGTATCCCCCCCCCCAACACACACACACACACACACTGTTTACACTTGCACCTACATTTTCACTCCAGCTGAGTTTCTTGGCAGAAGATAAATAATCTTAGTCATAATAGTCATAAGTTACTATATGTAAGGTGTGTGAATGAGTGAATGATTGGATGAATGCAACACTAAGGCAGCACCATTTTCAGCTGGATTTTGCATCATTACAGTTTCTGTTCAGTTTCTAAAATGCTGCTGGACCAAAGTAATGTTTGACATTTGTACATGAAAAAAAGACTTTGGATGAAAGAGGCAGCTGTTAAAGTAGTTGCTAGACATGTAGACTTTTAATTGGCTGCTCATTTTAACCTGTATCCCGATCGTGATTCTTTCAGCTTAAGCACACAGTTCATGTCTTATAGTGTGAAGATTATTTTCATTGTCAAAAAGAAATGACTTTACTCTATGATCAGATTCATTTTCTATCTTTTTCGCTTTTTACCTCACGCCAGGGTCCAGTCACCTGTGTGGCCTTCTCTAGGACAGGGGAGTACTTTTCCTCTGGAGGCTCTGATGAACAGGTGATGGCAGTCATTTGATTTTAAATAACCTGAGTGAAGGTCTATCATTCTTCATTATCACTTTAATGAAGTATTTTTACAGATTTATATGTGCTTCACAGGTAATGGTGTGGAAGAGCAACTTTGACAATGTTGAATGCAGTGATGGCGTCAGACTGCAACATAAAACTGCTTCCAGCTTGCAGACACCAACGACTACCTCCACTGGTCACTTCCCCCTTAACTCACATACATCTATATTACGCAGCAAGGTAAGTCCAGACAGCAAGAACATACACTCCAACAAGACAGCTTTTATTTTTATTTTTTAAAAAAACTTTTCTTGCCTTTATTCAAAAGCTGAATAAACATAGTCAGAAAAAGTCAAATAGTCAGAAGTCACGGTCCAGCCAGTAGGGTCAAACCCAGGACTCAGCTGTTAACCCTCTGTGGTATGTCCCCTTAGCACTTGGCCATTGAGTTGCACCAAATAACAGCACTTTGATCCAGAATTATGCATAACTGTACAGTGTTGTGCTAAGCAACGAGAATCGAGCACTAACTCATAATCGTATGCCTCCAAGCATGTCAGTTCCTTTAGTGAGTACTGGCATGTTTCCCTTACAGTTGTGCATTTAAAAAGAATAACATCAAACTCTTTCTATACTGAGCTCACACTCAGAGATAATGAAGGAGTCACATTTTTACTGAAAGCCTGTGTAATTTATTTCAACACATAAAGTAGTTCTGGAATCAATAAGGAAATCTATGAGAAATCAGGCGTGCAAGAAGAGTGTAATTGTGTTGGAACGATAAAAACTTATCAAGATCTATCCCTTGTGTTTGGTTAATTGGTTATTCTAAATTACCTGCAGATGTGAATGTGATCAGGAATGATTGTACGTGACTTTGGGCTCAATCAGTTTACAAACACACCTACCTGTATTATATGGACAATTTTCCATTCACAGACTTATTTGCAAATAATTTAGGCTTTTTTTTTTACTTTAAAAAACAGCTTTAGCTTTTTTTTTTCTTTTCTTTTTATCCAGCTAACTAATGAGCTAAAACTAATGAGCTTATGCTAACAGTGGTACTGATCACCTAAGGGATCTTGATTTAAATTGTGCTCAAGGTCACATGTGATGTATGGGGACTTTTCCATTTTCACAATATTCATTACTCCTACAGTTTTGGTCAGATTTTAGTGAAACTTGCACACAGTGATCATCTAAGAGGTGTTCATTTAAATTGTGTTCAAGGTCACACTTGTCATTGTGCAGGCAATAACCTGTTATGATGGCTTGTGAGCTTAATGAGCTATTATGTCCCTGGTATTTTGGGTTAAAATATTTCTAATGATAAACTGTGGCTGCTATACTTCTATAATACTGTTATACTACTGTATGTGGCCATGCATAAGGGTGGTCGTCTGTTTTAGTAGTTTTTCTTCTGTTTGAGATTTCAGGTGGAGCAAAATCCACTTTTATTTAGTTTAGTTTTA
Source organism: Cichlasoma orientale (assembly GCA_034780415.1). Classification (NCBI taxonomy): domain Eukaryota; kingdom Metazoa; phylum Chordata; class Actinopteri; order Cichliformes; family Cichlidae; genus Cichlasoma; species Cichlasoma orientale. The sequence continues at coordinate 225,207 of JAVDPK010002993.1, forward strand.
ACAAGCTCCAGTTGAAAGTGTCTGTTTTAGACTTTTGTAGAGCAAAAGTCATTATTGGATACTTTGACAGTGGAAATACAGAGAAAAGGTTAGCTGCAGTTTTATACTTTGCCACTTAACCAATCATGCGTGAGTATTTTTCACCAGATTTTGGAGTGTTAAAATGTTTTTTGTTGGACTCGAGTGTCCACGATTTCCAGAAACTGCAATTCTAAAATCTGTTCTGGCCAAAGACTTCAGAATACAAATTTAAGTTTGGTGATAATTAGATAAATTCTGATATTTTTTTTACAGCTTTACTACTAGTGTGCCTAAAGGTCACACAAGTGTCAGTCACACAGGTCTAGAAACCAGTTGATGACCTCCTGGCAACCTTCAGTCAGTAGGGAAAAATGTACATTCCCCGACTGGTTGCCAAGTGGCTGCTGGTTGCTGCCAGGTGAAATTGGTTGGAAAGATGGTGCTGCACCAAAAACTTCCCCTCTGCCTTGCTCCCTAACAGATTACTGTAGTCATCAGTAGTTTACATGGAGGAGACCAAACACCCACTGTCTAACCAATTAGGGAAACTTGAAAAATTGCGATGCCATTCAGAAACAGATTGTTCACCTGCAAGTTATGCCTGCCACTAAAACCAACATTTCAGTAGGTCAGCTTTTACTTTGAAGGTGAATGGTCTCCCTTTCCAGTTTGCATTGCACTCTTTAGTTTCAATCCCACTTAGCAAATTGTTGGCAAGTGTTTGCAGACAAGTCGGCATGTTCCATACAAACTGTGGGCGACCACGGTAATCTGGAAGTGATCACTGGTGTCTAGGCCCGCATAACTGGGATTTGGCAATTGATTAAACAGCGACTACCAAAACCAGTGGTAATACTAATTTTTCCCAGTGGTTGCCAGGCAGTCACCAATCAGTCTCTATGCCACTGTGACTGAGGCCTAAAGGGGGGCAGCAAGATTTTGAAATGTTGTTAAACAGTTATCTCATAGTTTGGTATGTACATATAAATGTATACCCAAATATGTCTACAATAAATGTTCATATTGGTACAAAACGTACTCACTGAAACAGTTGTGTACACACATTTGCATGCATGTGTGCTGGCCAGCTGAAAAATAAATACGGAGAGACACAAACATGTGCACAGATGCCTCTCAGCTTATTTCCTCCTTGCATATCCTTCCTTTGAAGTTCTTAGGTTTGGCCCAAAGCCACATTCATATCCCACATGCAGGGCAGGAAATGCCTGCTTATTCACAATCTACACTTTGATATGGAGGATGTTCTTTTTCCTCGGTATTTCTGGCCTCTTGAAATAAGGGGGGGGGGGATAAATTGGATTATGCTGCAGGTGAATTTTGAAAATGTCGACGATAATGACAAACTCTGGAAAGTGAAAACAAACAAGCAGTCATGAAATATGATTGTGTTCACTTATCATTCATGACCTTGCTACAACCTACCGTAATTATCTTTGAAGAAATTTAAAGTACACATTATGCTGCATTTGTTTTTGGATATGTATATATTTTGTTTTCCTGCATTGTGACTTTATTTTTTATAACTCATTAACAAAACCTTTAATTTCATTAGTACACTGCACTGTGCTGGTTCATACCGTTTTGATTTAATTTGACAGCTAAGAGGTTTTGGATAGTATCCTGACAGCCAATCAATGTCACTTATATTATTTTAAAAAACAGCCTTACTCACTCTTAAGTCCATTTTGTGGGAGCGTCTTCTCCAATTTCATGGGAGTAATTTAATAAAACGTAGTTCTTTGTTTTTTCCAGTCTACTCACTGTTATTCCACCACACCCTGTCTGTCTGATGTTCTTGTCCAAGAAGAAAGTGAAGCCGATTGACTGTTAAACAGCTGCTAACTGTAATTTTTTAAAACTGACGATCGTACAGGTTTCAAATGCGTTTAGAAAACATGCATTTGTAGTGTGATTACCGGGGATTAGTTTCCATAGCAAGCTAATTCTTCAGTCTTATCCAAAGCCAGGAACAATGGACTTAAGTAAATTAGTGATGGAATATTAAGTTTTTGCCCATCTAAAACTGATTATAAATGTTAATGTTAGTGACCACCCGTTAGAGTCGTATAAAAAGTTTACCATCTTAAAACATAAAAACCTTTACAAAATGAACGCACAAAATCATTGTAATGTACTCACTATAGTGAGTACCCACTAGCAACTGACATTACAGCAACCAGTTCATTAACTAATTGGCCTTCTCTTAGAAATGTAACTTCTTTCTGTTGTCTTGTTTTTCCCTTTTTGTTTCGTCAGATTTCCTCAAACATTTTTGGATTCCTCTGTTTTCACACAACAGCCAAAATATACACAGAATTGAGAAAATGCAGAACAAGGATATTAAAAAACAATTTCGTTTATAATACCTGTGCATAGCTCCAGATGGAGTATAAATTAAAAGAGCACCAGGGAGGTTTCAGAAAAGCAGGCTGTTATGGCTGCGACAGTGGGAGGGGGTTGAAAATGACTTGTTCAGGACTGGATTAAAACCATAGGAGGAAGGTAATATTAAAACAATCAGCTGTAGAGAAATGTGACTTTTGTTCCACATAAGTTTGGCTGGAGCAAAACTTGGAAGTGTGAGCCAAGGATAAATGAGAAACAAAGGGAGCAGTGCTGCCATTAGTGATGTTTAAATATTAAAAGCCCTAAATGTGTCATGCACACACACAAAGGAGACGGGTGTCACTGGCCGTCTGGGAAACCCCAGGGAAACGGTTTGGATTTCAACCTTTTTGACTTCTACAATGTGACTTACATCAACAAGGTCCCTCACTCACTCACTCACTCACTCACTCACTCACTCACTCACACACTCACACACTCTCGCGCGCGCGCACACACACACACACACACCCTCTCTGTCTGTTGTTCTTTCTTCTACTGATTGATTTGCTAGAAGTTTGGACCCACCCACAGTGAAGCTCCCTCGCCTTTACACTTCAGAATCCAGTCTGGCAAGTTTCATAGTAAACAAATTAATGTCAAGGGTGAAAAAAATAAAAAACTGTGAAATTAAAGCAGTACTGTTTATAATTTCCATTAGGGAAAAAAAAACCCCATATAAACACAAGGTCCTCAGCATGTTATCTCACTCGCCGGGGTTCCCACCAGTCTATTCTGCCAGTCTCAACAGCCCGCTGAGTCTAAGATGACCCCCTGCTGGGCCGATGCTCTGGCGATCTATATTTTTTCAGACAAACTGAAAAATCTGTGAAGTTTGCTAATGTATTCATTCACTTTTCACTTATTTTCTTTATTTCAAGAAAAAAACAACAACAGCAAGAAGTTTGCTGTTTTTATCAGTTTACTGTTCCTCTGAACCAAAATTACACATAAAATGAGCTTGAAAAATTATGAAGATATTAAAAAAGGGGATTTAAAAAAAAAGAAAAAGCAGGCACTTAATACATTTATTAATTTTATCCATCTGCTCATCCACTCATATCCACTAATTGAGGTAGGGTAAACTCTGCGGTGTCTCTCCCTTTGTCTCCTTCTTGTACTTTGCTGTTGGCGTTATAGTGTTGTATGAATGAAGTACAACATTAAGTTTTGTCAATGAGTAATAGTAATAGGTAATAGTTATCTTGTATCCAGAAATTAAACTCATCCAGTTAAACCTTACAGAAAACCATAATTCCTATAAAATCACAGCTTTTTTTTGTATATCTTCACCTACATCTGTAATCTTTAAACAAAGATGATATTTATTTTAAAGCTCTATCAGCTTCAGCTAGATTGTGGTGAAAAGTGTTTTGAAGTGAGTGCTTAACAAGCAGCACCTATGTGAAGGTGATTATTTCTAACATTTCCCTAAGATGGATAGTTTGAGTACTTTGCTCTCAATGTCCTTTAAACACCTGCTTTCTTAATGCCATTCATGGAACGTTCATGGCTCCCTTTCTTATGTCTGCCTTTTCTTTCTGGGCTGTGAGAACAGAATTGTAAATGGATTTAATAGCTCTTCTACTTGACAGCCGTTATTACAGATGTGCCTGAAAGGGTGATTAGAAAATGGGCAGCTGGACCATGTGGGGAGAAATGATTACTGCGATGTACGAAATGTATTCTCTTCTTCTGAGAACTCCTGTTCTTGTTTAACCCCACTGAACCCTTTCACTGGGAAATATATTTTTTTTTTCAAATCCAGCTGTCTGAAGTTTGAGCACTAATGGAAAAGCAATACTTCACATCTGCTTGATTAAGAACCAGCTGTGGTTCAGCTCTGAGGTTTGTGTTGGCTTTCTTGCTTCTAAAAAAAAAAATCATGCATTCATAAGGCACATGTTTGACTAATGGTACATGTATTTGTACTGTGTTTGGCATATTAGTTTTTATGTTCTGGCAAATGCAGATTTTTAATCTAAAATTGTGAGAGCCACCCAGAGAGCTTTATAACACTTTTGTTTTTTTTTTGTCTGGTCAGTTTAACCCAAATCATCCACTGGGAGTTTTGATTCCATTTGATCAACCTCCAATCATCAGATAAAATGGGAAAATGTAAAATCTGTACCCAGGTCTTGTTCTCATAAAATATGTGTCTATTTGGGAAACATAGACTCACTCCCAGATAAATCATTTCAGAAGGTTTTCTCTGAGTCATATGAAAAAAAGAAAAAATTGGTAAGCTCAGTTTCAGAACATTCAAAATAGATAAAATGACCACAATTATGAAAAAAGAGACCAAGGTTTTTATTTCAGTTAAACAGTTTTGTCAGTATAAAAGTGCAGTTACAGTGCACTACTGTTTCTAAATTTACTCGATGTGTCACAGTATGTGGAGTGCATGCTACCTGTTACTCTTTTTAGCCAAAATTAAAACAAAAACATAAAAAGCTAGTATTTGCAGCATATTAAATAATTTATCCTTTTTATTTTAAACTGCAGTCATAATCATAATCAACTCATTATGTGTATGAAGCACCTGTCCACAGAACCTCTCTAACGTCTCCACCATAATGGACAAGACCAGAGAGCTGTCAAAGGATGTCAGGGTTAGGGTTAGCACAAGGCTGGAATAGGCTACAAGACAATCAGCAAGAAGCTTGGTGAGAAAGTCACAGTTGTTGGAATGGAAATGGAAGAAATATAAAATGACCATAAATTGTCCTCGGACCAGAGCTCCATGCAAGTTCTTGTCTCATGGGGTGAGGATGATCATGAGAAAGGTGGTGCATCAGCCCAGAAGTACACTGGAGGAGCTTTTTAATGATCTGAAGGCAGTTGGGACCAGAGTCACCAAGAACACCACTGGTAAACACACTGTGCCATCTTAAGTTTGCCAGTGGGGAAAAAAATTATATATATATATATATATACTTAGGAGAAAGTGCTTTTGTCAGATGAAACCAAAATTAAGCTCTTTTGGGATCAACTTGACTCGGGTGTTTGGAGGAAGAGAAATGCTGAGTAAAACCCAAAGAGCACCATCCCCACAGTCAAGCACAGAGGTGTAAACATTACGCTATGGGGCTTTTTTTCTGCTAAGGGTACTGGATGACTTCACCACAGTGAGGGGCCTTATGGACGGGGCCGTCTACTGTAAAATCTTGGAGAACCTCCTTCCCTCAACCAGAACACTGAAAATGGGTTGTGGATGGGTCTTTCAGCATGTCAGTGACCCAAAACATACCGCTAAGGTAACAAAGCAGTGACTAAAGAAGAAACACATTAAGGTTATGGAGTGGCCTAGCCAGACACCAGACCTCAGTCCTATAGAAAGTCTGTGGAAGGAACTGAAGCTTCAAGTTGCCAAGCAGCAGCCACGAAACCTAAAGGATTTAGAGAGTTTCTGTGAAGCGGAGTGGGCCACAATCCTTCCTGAGATGTGTGCAAACCTGGTAACCAACTACAAGAAACTTCTTACCGCTGTGCTCGCCACCAAGTACTAAGTCCTGTGTCGCTTGTAGATGAAATACGTATTTGACTCAGTGACATGCAAATCAATTAAAACTTTTATGTAATGTTTTTTTTTTCTGGATAAAAATGACTATAAATTACTGTAAAAATTAGAAATTAGCTCTGTAATTGAGCAAACTTACAAATTCAGTGGGGGAATCAAATAATTATTTCCCCCATATCAAATAATAAAGAGAATCTGAGACTCATTACGTTTTCTACAGTGATTCTGGTTGTAATGATTAGGCTGATTTGACTGATGGATGGAACAGAGACGTGGAGTTTGTTTGTTTTTTAAGGTTTTTCAGACATATTTGAATTAAACATTTTACTTTTGCTGTCCACGTGGAAACCTGTTATTTAGTATCTTCTTACACATTTTCAGTTCAGCTCATTAAACACAATAATGATAGATCCTGCCAGTTACCAGTTGGTACAGTTTAAGTAATGCTGGGAGCTGCACCTGCAAGTGCAAGCCGCCTAGATTTTCCTTTTCATGTATAATTTAGCCATTCATAATTTATTATTAATATAAGCCCTTTCATCTCTCATATAGTGCCACAAGTCTCACACACGTGTTGCCTGAGAGGAAGCAGAGAAGAGAAAAATGTCAACCGCTTGGCTAAATTTGATAGTTTGCTCCTCTTGGAAAGGGTATTCAAAGACTTTATGAGTTTAAAGAGATTGAAAAAGATTCTCTAATATGGGAAAAGTGGCTCTAATGTGCTTTTATAAATTGACTTATGTTCAGGAAAACAAAATATAGCAAACAGGATGTTCTTTGGCTGAAGGGAGCACTGACAGACGTTGCAGAACGCTACTGCCCATCATGCATCCAAATATCCCACTGCAGCCTAATTTAAGAGATGCAGTAAATGTGAGCCTATTTACAGTAAATATCAGAAAACTGTCTTCTTGTAATTCGAATATAAAGTTGAAAGTATAAAAATGCATGAAACCGCTACAACATGGTATGTCACATGTGACTATATTTGTCTCTTTGGCTCCAAAGATATGAGAGGACCATTGCAGTCTTGTAACATAGCTAATTAAATCTAGAACTATCTACTCTAAGGAAACTGATCTCACAGTTACAATCTGAAGCAGCGAGCAGAAAAGTTCTTATGGTCTTTGCACCAGTAGTAATATAGATAGTAATATAGGTATAATATAGTAGTAGTAATAATAGAGACCTCAACATTTTTTGTATGTAACGACCAATGATTTAACATAATGTTGAAGTGCACACATATCAGCTGAAGGCATAACATTTGCCTGTCTTAAACAGAATGGCAGAAACCCTGCAGTAACTTGACCACTAATGAAATGTGTAGTAGCCATTTTTAGCTCGTGTTAATTTGTGTTTGGCCCTCCAGCTACAGGGTGCCACATTTTTTCTATTTGCGTTCCAATACACTTTTTTGTCACAGCAGCCATTTTTCTTTTGACAGATGTTAGTAAGTAAGTTCCTGTAGAGGCTTAATTAATGTGATTAGTAACACCTGTATTGACCTACTGTTATTATGTCAGTGAAACAGGTTTATTGAATATGGCATTTAAGGTGTGGAAAGTAGAGCAGCATTAGGTGCGACTTTTTAGTGAAAATGCCAACAGTCTTTTTTTTTTTGATGTGCATTTGTGCTGTCTTGGAATGTTTTGTTTTGTTGTGTGTTACTTTACGTTATGCCCCAAAGTGTTTGAGATCAACAAGTGGTAAGACGAATAATTGCTTAATAAGAGGAACTTTTGCTCATGGACAAAATGAGCATCCATAGCAAGCTTACATCATTAATATCTCACTATAGCAGGCCCTCGCTGCCTTTTGAGATAGGTTAAAATAGTCATTCCAAAAATTCCATGCAGCAAATAAGGCAGAATAAGTATGCATTACATCAGAAGAGCTATTGAGACACCACTTTTTTAAAGATTACTTGTTTCTGCCCTTCTTCACTGCAGCATAAGTCTATGGGAGGCTATTTGTGTTTTCATGTTGCATACATTTTCTTTGTTTTTTGCTAAGTGTTAAACATTTAAGCATTTCAAATGAATATCTAGTTTTGCTTGTGCCTTGGAAGCCAGTTTCAGACAAATGTAATAGTTTTGTGGGGCATTAGCACAGTCATGTTGTGCATGCTATTATGCACACACTTTAGGTACCCCTGGTTAAAACTACTCTAGCATAATACACCAAAGCTGCATCAAATCTGACCTTTCTGTAGTTACATTTTTGGTGAAATTTTTGTTTCTGTGCTGAAGGAACTTTATAGTAATTTTGCAGGAAGTAGTTTGTGTGCTGTTACATGTTTTTGCTTTAGATGTTGGTGGACAAAACATGTAAGCGAGGCTAGTCTTATCTCATACATCAAAGACTGACTATAACTTCTGTTTTGCAAAGGATAATGAGATTTAACTCTTACATGAGACCTTGGCAATACTGGTGTTGCCAGTACTCTTGGTGGTTTTGTGCTAAATAAATATTTACTTTTATTTTTAAAAGTACTAGTTTGCTCATTTTTTTACTCCTAATAGCAAGTGGCTGCACATTTACGTTATACAGTAATATGCTAATAACTCATTAGTATAATGAGTGTAATTTTTAGGAATGAGATAATTGTGTTTAAATCATCTAATGACAAATAGGTGTTTAAACCATCCCTTCTTGTTCTGCTGATCATCCGGTGTTACACAATAGCGCCATTGGCAGAAATTCATTTCACCAGGAAGAAATTGACTAATGAGACAGTAATGCTCTGTTTATTCATACAGAGGCAAAGGCCACCCATGTCCACTGAATCGAATCCACAGGGATTTCACAAGAAGCCAATTTGATATGCTTATCCTTTAATGTACTTGGAATGTGAAGCTTCGTGATAATTTGCCAGTGATGGGAACCGTACCAGGAACTTGTAGGCCTATTTGTTAAACACAGTACGTCAGCTGCAAGATGAGGTCTCTCCAGCTAAAGATTGAAAGTGTGTGTGTGTGTGTGGTTCAGTCAGGTTGTCTCTCTGCCCAACACAGCTGAGCAAATCTTAATTTGCTGTTGGTTTATGGTGTGAGCGTAGATGCATCAGCGTGTGTGCATGTGTGCGCATGTGCGTGTCTGCCAGTGCCAACCATTGCTGACGGACAGATCAGTGCTCTCTGATCACATCCGCTCTAATCCTTCCATCCATCCTCCACCCCCTCCCCCTTTTTCTGTCTCTAGCTTCACATCTGGGTCTTTCTCATGCTCACGTGTGCAGACAGACGAGCTGCACACTCACAGCAGGCTTTCCTTCACAGCTCAACACACACGCAAACCACTACACTGCGAGGCTCAGCTTTTAGGATCTGGAGTGCAACGAGTACGCGTGGGGTGGGCGTTCAGAGACTGCAGTAGCTAAACTTCTATTTCCTTCACCATTTCATTACCATTATTACTGCATCACCTTTACTTTAAGATGCAAAAATAGTGCAAGTAAACATCCATCAATCACAGATGGTTCTTTTTGCATTCATGAGTGTGCATCTTTAAAATAAGGCCGATGATATTGTTCCGACAGTGTGAGTTGAATGCATTTGACATCAGGAGCTAAAAAGAAAGGCAGGGGGTGTGACAAAGGAGCGCTGAAGACAGCATAGCAGTGGAGTTCAAGAGAGCCTAATGGTCTAGTGGAGCGAGTGAGCATCAGTTAGGAGCAGGGAGAGGATGAGCGAAAGGTAAGGAAAGTGGGAAAACGGCACGCACGTGAGTGAACTAGACATCTTGAACACGCTGGAGAAGCAAACAAGCAAGACAATACTGAAAAGAGCAAATTTAACAGGCATTAACAGACACCTGTTAGAGAAGAAGGGGAGAGGATAATGAAAGCCGATAAGAACAGTAAAATGAAAGAAGAGAAAAAAGCGAGAGAGCCAGTCAAGGACAGGAGAAAAACGAGAGTGAGAAACACCCTCTCTCTTTGAATCTATAGTGGAGTCGAGAGGCATAATCAAGGCTGAGTAACTCCACAGGCTTCATTCATCAAAAAGCATCACTAGCAGTTTCTCATAAAAGGTTGGCTTCACTCTAATTAACTGAGATATCAGCAGCTGGCGAAAATGTTTGTCTACGTGTTACAGTTATGACACAAACACACACACACACACACACCTCCCAGAATTTGTCATTTGATTATTGAGGAGATGATGCTGATGCTTTACACTGTATGCAGTGGCAGAGCAACAAGATCTGTTATTGCCAGTTGCGCCATCTGTGCTAGGACTAGTGTAAAAGAGAGTTATTGCCAGAATGATTGGCATAATTTAAACTAAAAATAGAAATTACCCCTCACTGGTCTATGAAAACTCATAGATGTGTTAAGAAGTGAGAGCATTTTGCAGTTTTGAACCTATTTCCCTGTTTTTATTTATTTTTTTTATGTATTTATTTATTTTGGAGTGTGATACTAAGCAAATACAATGTCACAGTATACTGTTTCCATTCATTATCCAGTGGATTTTGAAAGTTTGAGAAGAGAGATTTGATAGGGATGTTTCGCACCAGAAAATGAACTGCTATTATTTTCAGCTTTATGGTCTTTTAAAATGATTTAATATGAAGTTTAGCAACAAACTCCAACTAAAATTGAGATTACCTGTATTTAGATATTACATTAGTGGTGTACCTGGATACACATTTAATGCCGTCATAAACAGAATAACACAGATTTCCAATATTTTATGTCTGAAAATGTTTTGACATTGCACTGACGACCCACGATGTCGCTGCTGACACTCCTGAGCCGCTCTGTAGGTGTTTGAGCTAACTTTAGCTTCAGACTGACAGGATAGGCCACTTTTAAGGTGATGGGCTTATAACCATTATATTTTATGCCTAAAAGTAGTTTCCATCAACTTTTTTTCCCTTCACCTGCCTGTCCTGGTCACATCACAAATTATAAGGTACATGAAATATGTATAAATGCAAGGCTTACCTCTGTCATTTCTGCTCAAAAGTATCTGTCACTCCTGTTATTCTCTGTGGACCATACAAAGATCAGCAGCAATTTAAAGTGTCAAAAATATAGCCTTGGGAGTACAGAGAGCTTATTACATAACTTTTTTTTTATGGCAAATACTTTTATGATAGCCATACAGCAGGTGTCATTGGTAACATTAATACAAGCCTTTATCTAATTCAAATATAATAATAATAATGCCTTCAACTTATATAGCGCTTTTCATTGTACTCAAAGGCGCTTTACAGTTTAGTGCACTATTCATTCATACCTCAATCATACTTGGTAGTGGTAAGCTACTAATGTAGCCACAGCTGCCCTGGGGCAGTCTGACGGAAGCATGGCAGCCAATCCGCGCCTACGGCCCCTCCGACCACCACCCAACACCAACCACACAACCACATTCACACTTAGGCAATGTGGGTTAAGTGTCTTGCCCAGGGACACAATGACAGCATGCGCACAGACGGAGACTCGAACCAGCGACTCTCCGGTTGCAAGGTGAGCTTCCCTGCACCTTTGGGCAGAGGAATGGGTCCTGACTGTTGTTTGTGCTTATGCGCCGAATGACCGTTGAGAGTACATGATTTATAGTGCAGGTGGGGTGCTGCCGACTTCAATAAGGCTATAGTCAGGCTGTGAGTGCCTCCTTAAGCTCACTGACACGCTTTATGTAGTCGAAGCAGAGTCTGGGGACGAGGGGGAGGACTCACCCATCACTCGGGGTGAGGTCACTGAGGTGGTTAAACAACTCTTTTGTGGCAGGGCCCCTGGGATGGATGAGATTTGCCCTCAGTTCCTAAAGGCTCTGGATGTTGTAGGGCTGTCTTGGTTGACACGCCTCTGCAACATCGCGTAAAGATCTGGGGCAGTGCCACTGGATTGGCAGACTGGGGTGGTGGTCCCCATCTTTAAAAAGGGAGACCGAAGGGTGTGCTCCAACGATCAGGGGGATCACACTCTTCAGCCTCCCTGGTAAGGTCTATGCCAGGGTGCTGGAAAGGAGGGTCTGTCTCTTAAGGTCTGTTTGATTATGTTGTAGTCAAATTCACTGGTCTTGCAGTTGAGGAAAATTGCATTTTCAGACTGTGATTTCAATATAAACATTGGGCTATGGGGGGAGAACATTTTATGGGAAGCCATTTTGCACAAATTAACACCTTTCATCACATATTTTGTCAAATGCACAACAGCTGCAGTTTGAACCACTTGTAAAATGATTCAGAGAAGTCTTGATATGGCAGGTAAAAAAAAAAAAAAAAGGCATTGCAAAGGCAAAATAGACAATATAAACACACTACAAGGAGTTAAGACGACTTGGCCTGTCAGCAATAAATATGTTACACTTTCTGGCCCTGTGTTGTGAAAGCATAACATTCTGGGATTTTTCGTGTTTCAGTTTTATCCATTACTAAGCTGAAAAACGGATGTATTTAGCTGTTCCTCTGTGACACTATTAGTTCAAGGAGACGAGAATTGACTTCATTGTAGTCTATGCTCTTAAGTAAAACACTGAATATGGTAAAACGTAAAAAAAAAATCTGTCTCTTGCTGCAGCAAATACTGAAGGTGTCATGATCCTCAGCCTGTGGCCCTGCAGTTTGAGTTCTTTTAGTTTTTGTTGTATCTTTTGCTTGTAGTTTTGT